>PVIH01023871.1:0-24061 GCA_004025045.1 Sigmodon hispidus
TCCTCCTCCCCATCCACTCCCATCCTCCTCATCCTCCCCACCCTCCACCACCCTCCATGATCTTTCTATTCCCTCTATCATCCATGCCATTCTCCCACCATCTGCCATCAACCTACATCACCTTCCCACTAACCTCTCACCATATCCTGCATCTCTCTTTCTTGTCTTTCAGTACCTAGTCCTGTTCTGGTTTCCACCTATGTGTTCTGAACAGTAGAAAGGGCACCCTACAGCACCATGTGACAAATCCCTCCTCTCTCGTTTATCTTGGCTCTTACCTTACGGATGTCAAAAGTTAAATTCTCTTCTTAGGAACATAGAGGTGGCTCAGATGTGAAAAGAACTTATTGTGCCAGGCTGTGGTCCACACACCTTTAGTCCTAGCACTCAGGAGGCAGGGGCAGATGGATCTCTGGGTTGGAGACTAGCCTGGTCTACAGAGTGAGCTTGGAGATTGTCTTCGTAAGGATTTCTAGTCCTGTGAAGAGACCATGGCACCTCTTATAAAGGAAACATTGAGATGGCTCAATTTCAGTTCAGAGGTTTAGTCCATTATCATCAGGCAGGGAGAAGGTGTTGTAGAAGCTGAGTGTATTATATCTAGATACTCAGGCAACAGGAAGTGGTCTGAGACACTGGGCATGGCTTGAGCATATATAAGACCTCAAAGCCTGCCTCCATAGTGACATGCTTCTTTCTTTTTTTTTTTTTTTTTTTTAAAAACTTTATTTATTTATTTGCCTTGGTGTTTGCCTGGAACTGGAACTACAGACAGTTGTTAGCTGCCATGTGGGTGCTGGGAATCGAACCCGGGTCCTCTGGAAGAGCAGACGGTGCTCTTAACCGCTGAGCCATCTCTCCAGCCCCGCTTCTTTCTTTTTTTAATTATTTATTTATTATATATACAGTGCTCTGTCTGCATATATTCCTGTATGACAGACAGAAGAGGGCACCAGAACTTTCTGAGCTATCTTTCCAGTCCCCGACACACTTCTTTCAACAAGGCCACACTTACTCCAACAAAGCCATACTTCCTAAAAGTATAACTCCCTATGAGCTTATGGGGGTTGATTATATTCAGACTACCACAGGGATCACCACTTCCGAGGACCAGGCATTCTGTGGAGTCATGGAAAATCCAGAACAAAAAGAAACCATGGTTACATTAGTCAGTGGACATCAGAGTGTGGGAGTGCCCTTTGCTCTGGGCCATCCACAGCTTTTTATTCTGAGACAGAATTTCATAGAAATTACAGCAGGCTGTAGACTAACCCTGTATCCCAGAATGCCCCCACAATTCTATTCCTTGCTCCTCAGCTTCTGAGGATGCTGACTGACAGCATCGCTTCTCTCTGAGGACAGAACTCACGCACTGAGTTCTCTTGATCATACTCTGCCAAGTGTCTTCTTCCCGAGTACCATTTGCAACTTGTTTAAAATAAAACAGCAAATGTTTTAATTAGAAGACAATTGCATATGCAAAGGCTGAGCTCATGAGTCATCTGTGGGGACTGGCCACCAACCACAGCATCGGCTTCTCCACACAGATCACAGAGGACACAAAGGGTAAGTCTGCCACTGTATCTACCGAAGAAAAGGCAGCTATCACCAGATGCCCTCTGACACAGCAGCAACTGAGCTGAAATTAGACCCCGGCTCTTTGGACAATTGTCCTTGGCTCTAGTGACCACATAGTCAGGATGATTCTGGAAAGTTCAGCCCCTGGGCCGTATTTGGACCTTTCTGAGGAAGTTTACTCGTCTGGCATGAAACCCATAATTGTAACTCCCCAAATCTCTTTTCCTGCCAGGAAGTTACCATTGATGTGCTGTCCACTCTGGTTTGCAGCCTCACAGGCCAGTGACTTGTAACAGAATATAAGGTTTCTTTCCATACCTAGGTAATTTCTGGGCAATCTGTGGTAAATGGCACTCCAGTGAGCTGCCGGGGTGAGGGTCAGGGGGAGTGGGGTGGGAGGTGGCACGAGATGGAGTCTGGTCAAGCTGCGTTTCAGCATTGTGTCCTTCAGGGTGGGTATGGCAGATGCATAAACCTCATCCCAGTACTCAGGAGGCAGAGGCAGGTAGATCTCTGTGAGTTTGAGGCCAACCAGCTGTATCCACAGGACAGCCAGGGCTACACAGACAAGCCCTGTCTTGAAAAACTAACAACTAAAAAAAAGGAAAAGAAAACTAACTATTCATAACTATTCATCATGTGGGCAACAGAAAAGGGTGGACAAACAGATAACAAATATCCTCAGTTTTGCAGTACATATATTCACAGCTTGGTGGTGTTTCTAACAAATAAATAAATAAAAATATTTTTTAAAACAGGGACTGGAAAGATGGCTTATGGGTTAAGAGCACTGACTGCTCTTCCCAAGAAGTCAGTTTGATTCCCAGCACCCATATGGCAGCTCACAACTGTCTGTAACTCCACAGCCTCTTCTGCCTTCACAGACACTAGGCATGCACATGGAACACAAGCATTCATGCAGGAAAACACCCCCAACAACTAAAAATAAATAAAAGTTAAAATAAATGAATAAATACAATCCTTTAAGAAAAAAGATGGGGAAAAAAAGTGAAATGAAGTTAGACTTTCAGTTTCTTTGCTGGTAATGATGAAATTTCTGGTCTTGAGACAAGGTTTCCCTCTGTAGTTCAGGGAAATGGAGGCAGGAGGGTCAGAGACTTAAGGCCATCCTCAGATACAAGTCCATGAGCTAGCCTTTGGACCCCGTCCAAAAGGCAAAGCAAATGTAGGCAGCAGGCACTCAGCTTCATTTTTAACGCGTCCTGTAGCTCTTCAAGACAGAACATAGCTAAGGAACCCCTAGAACCGTGAAGATCAAATCCAAACCTCCAAACTTGGAAAACTGGGCCGTAAACATCTCCAGCAGGTTTTTCCAGCCCTCAGAGTCTAAGGCAGCAATGTGCACCTGAGTTGCTTGAACTTGCTGGAATTTCTTCCATGGCCCAACAAGCAAACCCATTGCTGTCCTGAGGCTATGGGGGGGGGGAGTCTAAAAGGAGAAGGGGAAGTTATGGGACATTATGGTGCTAGAATACTGGTCCAGCTTGGGCTGTAGGTGACAGGAATCACTTCGAAGCCACCTTGTTCCCTGGTTTGATTTCAGAATCCCATGAAAACTCACAACTGTCTGTAACTCCGGTTATAGGAGATCCAGCAGTTTCTTTTGGCCTCCACAGACACCAGGCATGTACATGGTACACAGCCATTCATGCCTAGACTCTCCCAGTGAGGGGCTGGGGGCGTGGTCAGGGTGGAGCCCCACCTAGAATCCCCAGTGAGGGGCTGGGGGCGTGGTCAGGGTGGAGCCCCGCCTAGAATCCCCAGTGAGGGGCTGGGGGCGTGGTCAGGGTGGAGCCCCGCCTAGAATCCCCAGTGAGGGTCTGGGGGCGTGGTCAGGGTGGAGCCCCGCCTAGAATCCCCAGTGAGGGTCTGGGGGCGTGGTCAGGGTGGAGCCCCACCTAGAATCCCCAGTGAGGGGCTGGGGGCGTGGTCAGGGTGGAGCCCCGCCTAGAATCCCCAGTGAGGGGCTGGGGGCGTGGTCAGGGTGGAGCCCCGCCTAGAATCCCCAGTGAGGGAGGGGCTGGGGGCGTGGTCAGGGTGGAGCCCCGCCTAGAATCCCCAGTGAGGATCTGGGGGCGTGGTCAGGGTGGAGCCCTGCCTAGACTCCCCCAGTGGGGAATAAGGACAGGGCTGGGAGGTAGAGCCAGCCTCCCCTACCCTCGCAGGCCTAGAAACCCCAGCGAAGGGCTGGGAGCGTGGCTCAGGCCTCAGATCTAGTCTAACAAGCCGGAACCCCTGGGTTTATGGTAACATAAAGAGTGGAGGAAAATCACTGAGGAAGTGGGAGGGGCTTTGCCTCTGGAATGTCCATGCCCCTGCCTCGCTGTAGAACCCTTCACAGCCCATCCCCCCAGGCTCCTTCCAAGTCCAGACAGAGAAAGGAATGCCTGGCTGAGTCTAATTTAAAACAAACAAATAAACAATGTTCAGAGGAAGGGGAATGGGAAGAATGCGAGCTGGCTCCTCCCTTCGGGAGCAATGGAGCCTGGAACCTGTAGAAACAGAGGTCATTGTGACCCCGGGAGCCTCTCACCCCAGTCTCTGCAAGGAGCTGGAAAACACTCCCAAGCCCACCCCAGCCAGGCCTTTATTCTGGTTTAAGGCCTTTTTGCTCAGCTGGCTGTAAACTGGAGGAGACAACACACACACCGTTGTTTGTTAAGGCAGGTCGGCGGCTCCAGTGTGGGCTCTGGACCTGGAGTACTGGATAGTGTTTTTCCTCAGTGAAAGCTTTTTGGAGAACAGAGCTCAGAACTTTGCAGGTCCCGAGTTGTGTTTGTTTTGTTTTTATGTGCAACTGAGCAGCTCCCACTTGTCATCTCTATTTGAGAAATTAAGGCAGAAGATTGCTGAAATTTTATGCCAATTGGGCTACATGAGACCCTTTCTGAAAACATTATTCGTGGACAGTCATCTTTTAAGAACTCAGAAGGTGGAGGCTGGGGGAATTAGGAGCTCAAGGCTATCCTGGTCTACTTGAGACCATTCTCAATCCCCCTCTCTCTCAAATAAGAAGTATTCCAAGATTGAGGGTGAGGTCCGAGAATCAAACCTCCAGTATTGAAAATTAAAATATATTTACCCCCTTGCCCTGGCTTTTTTCTGGTGCCTCTCAGGATTCCACACAATGTGTGGAAGCCACAAACATCTTAGAGGCCCAGGTTTGCAGGTGATGTGAAAGCCACCCCCCTCCATGTTTGTTTTTCTAGCAGGGAAGCAGGGAACCACTTTATCTGGAAAAGAGCCTGCTCAGAAACATCAATGAGAGAATCTGTGGAGTGTGATCACCCAGTTGGCCAATTCTAGAATTCTCCAGGGAAAGTCTGGGAATTTTAACCCCATTGGGACCACAGAGAAGTTGGGGGAGCCAGCAGGATGAGTTTCAATACGGATCTCTCTCTTTTTATTTTTATGTATATTTTACCTGCAGTTATGTCTGGACACCACATGTATACCTGGTACTTGCAGAGGCCAGACAAGGGTGTTGCATCCCCTCAGACTGACATAGAGACAGTTGTGAGCCACCACATTGGTGCTGGACCTCACACTGTATCCTCTGGAGGAACAGCCCGTGCTCCTAAGCCCTCATCGGCCCCAGTGTGGATCTGTTCAAACAATAGTCTATGTTGTTCTGACAATCCTTGAACATCGCTGACTGAGTACAGGAAAGGCGGCCAGTCCCGGGCTTCCTTAATCCCACTGAGAGCCTTGCCAGCCCTTTAAGACATATATGTATATATTGTGTATAATTTTAGGTAAATGTAAAAAAAAAATGTGATTCATTGAGGCTTTATCCGAGATCTTGGTGCTGTTTGCCCCTCCTCCGCACCCTCCTGTTGGAGCCCCCTCCCCGATATTTTGTTCCCTACTTTTCCAATGCATGTCATCTGAACCCTGCCATCATCCCCACATGGCTCTGCCACACCTTCCCGGTGGTTTCTGTGGTTACTACAGGCTACGTATTCACATCTGGAGATTTGAGCCTCCAATAAGAGACCATTTGATGTTTGTCTTTCTGGGTCTGGGTGACCTCACTCAATGTGAACTTTTTGAGTTCCATCCATTTTCCTGTAGGTTTCATGATTGTGTTTTTCTTTACAGCTGAACAGTATCCCCAGAGTATACAGATAGCACATTTTCAATATCATCTTCATCAGCTGAAGAACAGTTAGGTGGTTTCTGGTTCTTAGCCATGCGACTACAGCAGTAATAGTGGCTGAGATGTATGAAGTAGGAGCCTGAGCCCTTCGGGCATGCGCCAAGGGCTGGTATAGCTGGGTTGAGAGGGAGATTTGCTTTTAGCTTTTTGAGATTCCTCTGACGTCTGCCATAGCTGCACCAGTTTGCGGTCCCACCTCCCAAATCACCTCCAGGTCGTATTAGCAGTTCTTCTCTTACCTTTGCCTCTGACTGGGGTCAGAGGTTCAAAGTGAGCTCATATTACTGAAGATTCTGCACATTTATGACAAAGGGCGATTTGAACTGGACCTACCCTAGAGACTTTGGTCCTACAGTCTAGCTTCAACAGTTTCAGGAAATACGCTATCAGCTGCCAAGTTCTGGCTGAGAAATATAGGAACCATGACAGTAACCAGCTTGTCACGGTATCTTTAAAGGTGTGGCAAGTGGCACTCACATGTCTGTGGCAACCATCAGCTGCCTAATTGTACCTAAGGGCCATTCCACAGGATGGGAAACTAGGCATGGTACTGGAATCCTAGATAGCCTCCCAAAGGCAGTAAGGGCATGAAGAGAATCCACTTCCAACATTCTGCTAAGCTAGTATTGTTGTACTGTAGTTGAGGGACCCCAGAGTCCACAATGGAGCTGGATTCTGATGTAAACACTGGTAGGTCAGTTTATTCTTTCCGACAGGTTCAAATGAACCCAGGCTGAAATCTTCTGTTCTACACAGCCGAGGAATTCAGCCCCAAGCTCAGGGGTGAGAGGGTTTTTAAAGAAAAAGCTACGTAAGTGGGTTGTTACATGTCTTGGCATTTCAGGATTGGGTAAAGGGGTATGTGGGTACAGTAATTCTTGCAAACTATTGGCTAAACTTTTGGTGCAAACTCAAGCTTTGAATCTACTGACTGAACTTTCCTCATTTTTTTTTTTTTTTTTTTTTTTGCGAAACCAAGTTTTGAATCTATTGGCTATCAGGTCATTCCTGAGATTTTTCCTAGATTCTTCTTAGACCTAGGCCCTGCCCTCAGGCACTAAACCATCTATGCCTACTATATTCTAAATTTTCATCCTTAGACCCACAGATGATCAAAGAAGACTCTAGGCATGGTGACAAATGCCTTTAATCCTAGCATTCTGGAGGCAGAGGCAGGAGGATTTCTGAGTTCTAGGATATCCTGGGCTACAGAGGGAGTTCCAGGACAGCCTGGTCTACAGAGGGAGTTCCAGGACAGCCTGGTCTACAGAGGGAGTTCCAGGACAGCCAGGGCTACAGAGAAACCCTGTAGGTGAGGGGGACGGATACAACTCATTACAGCAAATGCAGACCATCAAAGGAAATGACAACCAGACACAACGTATTGGCTGTCCCAGCTCTAAGAGATTCATCTACATCACAGCACCAGTGTCTGTCTCAGTAGACACAGCAGGAGATGGAGTAGAAGGATCGTAGGAGGCACAATACCAGGAAGTCTGATGTGAACAGTCTGTCCTAGCAATGGCCACATAAACAAAGGGTGAATAATGGCTGTACAAGGGACATGCTAACACAGAAGTAGACAAATCCCATGAGGGTCCCACCGAGACAAAGAACCACAGTCAACTAATTCAGCTTCGAATCCATCTAACACAAACAACAAAGACAAACTCAGCAGATTGTGTTCATGTGTTGGTACATACACACACAAACACACACACATACAACAATAGCAATAAAAAAACACACAGGCAGATCTCAGTGAGTTTGAGGCCAGCCTGGTGTACAAAGTGAGCTCTAGAACAACCAGGGCTACTAAGAGAAACCCTGTCTCAAAAAATAAATAAATAAAAATAATAAATACGTGAATATTTTTTGAAAGAAAAAAAAGTAAAAAATCTGGCCTGCCAGCTAAATCTGTTGTCTCAGCACTGTGGGGGCTGAAGCAGGAGAGCTAAGGTTCAAGGTCATCCTTTGCCACATAGTGAGTTTGAGGCCAGCCTGGGCTACATGACACTCTGTCCAAAAAAATTAAAAAAAAAAAAAAAGAAGAAAAAGAAAGTGCAGATTCTTCATAATGGTCTGGGCTAGCTGTAACAGCTGGTGTCCATCACTGAGCAATCGCCTGGGCTAGCTGTAACAGTGCCCATCATCAGACAAAATGAACTGAAGCCATCTGAGCCATTGCTGGGACCAAGATCAAGTGTTGATTGCCTGCTATGAATTATTGATGCTGCAAAGATCACCCCACACACTGTGAGATCCCCATCTCCAGTTTCCTGAATTACCCTTCATAAAACCCTGGCGAGGAATGACCAGTGCTGAGACAGAGATAGTCAGGGTTGCCGGCTGACTCTTTGGTCCTAAAGTCCCATGGGACTCATGTGCACCTTCCTGGGGTAATGGCATTCCAAGTCCACGTAGGAACCAGACTCCAGGGCTCAGTATCAGGGAACAGTCTGTCTTAGTTTTTCAGTTTTCTCCCTGTGTAGGCCATGCTGACATGGAATGTATAAGAAGCCCTTCCTTTCCCAGTGCTGGGGTGACAGACACCATCACACTCCAGCTACTGACTCTGTAGGTTTGGTGTTTTCTGTTTGGTTGGTTTTCCAAGACAAGGTTTCTCTGTGTAGCCCTGGTTGTCCTGGGACTAGCTCTGTAGCTCAGACTGGCCTTGAACTTCGAGCTCCATCACCCCTGTGGATAGCTCACCTGTCAGTAGAAGCTTCCTGTCTTGTTGGATTGTTGGGCTGCACGCTTTGTGAGCCTAATCTTTAGGCTGAGCCATCTTGCCAGCCCAGGCTGCATGTTCTGCTTTGCTTCTGTTTCCTCTCAATTTGGGTGCTAGAGATAAGAACTCTTAGTCTTCCTAGGGAAGACCCATCCTCAATGGCCTGGATTTATTCTCTTTACATTAAGAAGATGTCTTAGGGGCTGGAGAGATGGCTCAGTGGTTAAGAACACTTCCGGAGGACCTGAGTTCGATTCCCAGCATCCACATGGCAGCTAACAACGTCTGTAATTCCAAGATCTGACACCCTTACACAGTTATACATGCAGGCAAAATACCAACTCACATAAAATAAAAATAAATAAAATATATTAGAAATAAAATAAGTTGTCTTAGGCTGGAACTGGGGATGGGCTCAGTGGTTGAGAGCTAGCTCACTAGCATTCCTGAAGCAGGAAGTGCTTCCCCAGAATCTGCTCTGGTGGAGACTGTTCTGGGTCATCCTCAACTATTGGGGACCACATTTCAGATATAGAAACAAACAAAACCACACTCTTTACACCTGGTGACTATAAAAACTAAGGTCTAAAAGCCACAGAGGCCTACATGGGGGGTGAGCCCAAAAATTCACCCTAAAACTATCATCTGGAGGGCTTTCTAGGTCCCCTAATGTTCCCTTCTTATGACCCTGCCACCAGGAGGGAAGAAGTAGCAGCTGGATCATTTCCAGTCTGGCTCAGGTTTACTGTCTTATCTAGACATGTCCCTTTTAATAAATTTTGCAAGGCCTCAGAGGCAAGCCTGCAGATGGAGCTGATGCTATTCTTCCCGTGTCCATGGCTGCACCAGGACCCAGGACCACCTGGCCTTGCTCCACTCACTGTCATGGATGCTTAACAGCCTGTTCTGTGATGATCTGAACCGCCTGAGCAGCTCAGAATAACAGATTTATTGTGGCTCAATAGTGGAGGCTACAAGGATGGAACCCAGGCAGATGCAGGGCTGCATCCTGCCCAGGAGCCAGGGAGAGTTCTTTCTATCCATTCTCCAGGACCCCAGAGGGGTTCTTCAGTGTGCTTTACCAACCTGGTTTCTACAGCAGTTAGCACAGGGCAGTCTGTGGGTATACCTGTTCCTGAATGTCTTCTCTCTGGAATCAGTCTTATGTAGCCCAGGCTGACCTTAAATGTAGCTGAGGCTGACTTTGAACTCCTGACACTCCTGCCTCCATCTCCCCGTTTCTGGAGTGAGGGGTTCATTGGCATTGGGGATAGAACCCAGGGCCCCTGCAGGCCAACTGAGCCCAGCCCTAAGTGTCCCCTCTTTTGTCAACCCTGTTGCTACTTTAGTCCTTACATTCATGGTCTCAGCCTACATTTGCCGAGAATAACCCATTCCCAGGTCTCTGGCTATAAGGGATGTGAACAGACAAAATTAAAACCACCAAGGCAAAGCAAGGCGACTCAGTCAGTCAAGGCGCTTGCCAAGAAGCCTAAGCGTTTGATTCCCATGATGCACATGATGGAAGGAAAAAATGACTCCTCCAGGGTGTCCTGTGACCACCACACATGCATCATGATGTAGGCCATTCTTACCCCCAAATAAATAAATGTAATTTAAAAAATAGAGCCTGATCTGGGCGGTGGTGACCACACCTTTAATTCAGCACTTTTAATTTAATTCAGGCAGTGGCTGGAAGATCTCTGTGAGTTCAAAGCCAGCTAAATTATCTACAGAGTGAGCTCTAGGATTTCTTGGACTAGGTGGAGATATACTGTCTCAAAAAACAACAAAAATTTGAAAGTATTTTTTTCCAGCAGGGCTGGATTTTTGTTGTTGTGTGTGATGTGTGAGTGTGTTGACTGACACAGTGCTAGAAGGTTGTAAATAATTTTTCAAAAAAGCAAGCTTAATTAGGTACAACACAACTGCTCTAGCAGTCACCAGTGGGAGATGTAAGATATTCTCTTCTTGAGAACTGAGGTGTGTTGGTGGGAAGTGTAGGGATAGTCATCATGTATACAGAACATTAATCTCTGTAAATGAAACTGTCCCCATGCACAGTCCCCACCCCCACCCCAGCATCTGTGAATCCACATCCTGTCTCTGGATCTCCCTGTTTAGACATTTCCTGTCATGGAGTCCCACACTGTGTGGTCTTTTGTGTCTGGGTCCCTCACTGCTGTGGCCTCAGAGCCTACCTCCAGCTTGTGACTGTGGGACAGTCCTGGGGGAGAAGGGCTGAGCTGTTTGTCCACTACCCATCCTCACCTACCCATCTGCTGACTCCTGGATACACAGGCCCACTAACCTAGGGGACCACGCCGGACAGCCTGCTAATCTAATCTCCCCACACAGCAAACCCACAGCTGCTCCAGGCTGCCAGGAGACTCCCAGCAGTTTCTGGACATCCCTGGTGAAGCTGACCAATTTCTCCAGCTTGGGTGGACGGCTGCGGCTCTCTATAGAGTCTCGGAGATGTTATCTTGGATCGTGCAGGGAGGGGCAGGGTTGGGTGGCCTTTCCTACTGGCTTGGGGGTGGGGTGGGAAACAGGCTGATTTGAATCAGGGCTGGGGTGGGGTGGGTAGGTAACACAAGGGTGGAGAATTCTAAACCAGGAGTTTCCCTCAAGGTCATGGATAGTTAGGGAAGGACCTGCCTTCACTGGGACAGTAGGGGTTGACTGATGCGCAGGACGTTCTGAGAAGCCTCCTTCCTGAGTCTTCTCTTTAGAAAATTATTTTTTTTACAAGCACCTATTTATTTTGTGTGTCTCTGTGGGCCAGTGGTGGGCAGAGTGGGATCCAGAGACTGATATATACAGTATACAGAAGAGGGTACTAGATGTCATTATAAATGGTTGTGAGCCACCATGTGGTTGCTAGGAACTGAACTCAGGTCCTCTGAAAGAACAGTCAGTTCCGTTAACCTCTGAGCCATCTCTCCAGCACCCCAATAGCTTTCTTTAACAGATTAAAAACCTATTTACAGGGGCTGGAGGATGGGTCAGTGGTTAGAGCACTGCTTGCTCTTCCAGATTACACACATGGTAGCTCAAAACCATATGAAACTCCAGTCCCCGAGGATCCAAGGTCCTTTTTTGGCCTCCTCTGGCAACACACACATGGTACAAAAATATCTATGTGGGTGGAAATACCCATGTATATATAATTTAAAATAATTTTTTTTTTGAGTCTCTGAGTAGTCTTGGCTGACCTGGAGCTCCTCATGTAGACCAGGCTAGCCTAGAAGTCATAGAGATCTGTGTGATCATGCCAAGCTAAACAGTGTTCGAAAGGAAAGAAAATACTTATAATTCACACTTCAGCGGCTGGGTGTGGTGACCCAGGCGAGTCACATCGGGTTTCTAAGAGGCGAGGACAGGAGGGTCTCACCTAGAAACCCCCAGTGGCAGGCAGGAGGTGTAGCTTCAGGGCAGAGCTGTTGGCTGGCAGTTTTGAAGCCTTGGGTTGGAATCAGCAAGGCAAACAAACAGAAAACAAGAAATAACCATAAACATTTCCCTGCTGGAGACACTGGCCTTGTTCTCCTCGTAGTAAAGGAGTAAACTGAGGCTTGTCCTTATCTTCCTTGTGCTCCGGGAGTTTCACTTGGCACTGGCTCTCAGGGCCCCTCACCCTGGCCTCCATCTCCTCCTGTAGGGGAGTATCACTTTCCCTGGTAACAGGCAGGCTAGTGTGCTTCGCAGACAAAGGCCAGGTGAGCTGTCTCTCCTCACCTCAATCATTCATGAAGACAGCAGCTGGCAAGGCTGGAGCTGGCGCTGGGTAGGCAGGGGACAGTAAGGACCTCCATGCAGGATAAATAAATAATACAGATGCCTGGGGCATCTTCCCTAACAGGTGTTCTGTACAGGGACAGAGGGATTGTAAAATGGCTGGTCATTAAGTCATGGTTTTCCCCAAAGCTAGCCAGACCTAAGGAGGACATCTAATAAGGCTCTGGTGATCTGGGATTGAGGGTACCCAAGCCAAGTTCTCTTGCTAGATTGAAAGGCCATTCACAACCTTTAGCAGCTTGAGATGGCATATTGTGACCAGAGGTGGCCTCCACAAAGATATATCCATGTCCTGATCCCCAGAGCCCATGAATGTGGCCTGGGGCTGGGGATATGAGTCAGTAGTGAACACTGGTCTGGTTGGGTGGGGGTGGCAGTGAGACCCATACCCAGCCCCACGGAGACTCTACAAACTGATCCCTGTCTCATATCTGTGATGTTAGAAGCAGTCCAGTGTAGGGAAACAGTGTTGCTTTACAACAGCAATTCAAAACTATTAATCAATTTTTAAAATGCTTTGGCAACAATGGGAATAAAATCCAAGGCCTCCTGCATGCTAGGCTAAGGTTCTACTGCTGAGCAATGCCCCTAGCCCTACCACCAGCACTGCAGAATTTGGAGGGGTGGGCTCCACCCTGACCATGCCTAGCTCCTCTTTACTAAGTGGCCAGACCTGGTTTTGAACTCACTCTGGCTGGTGTACTGTCCTAGACCTATCACTCAGGAACCTCAAACAGATGGTTTCAAACTGCAAGCCTGAGGCCTGCCTCAAACACATCTCAGATATATATTCGTATATCTCAGCATTCTGGGACAGTTTGGGTCACAGAGTTGAGATCTTGTCTCAACAAACAACTCAAACTGGACACAAGTGGTGCACACCTTTAATCCCAGGACTCCAGAAGCAGAGGCAGATGGATCTGAGTTAGTGCCAGCCTGATCTACAGAATGAGTTCCAGGACAGCCAGGGCTGTCAGAGAAAACCAAACCAAAGCCACAAACCAGTCTGCACTAGGCTTGTCTTGAACTTGCAGTCTCCCTGACCTGTCTCCCCCGTGCTCCTCACTTTATCCCTAGTTTGATAAGGACTCTGGCTGAGCTGTGCTTCTGTTCCTCTCTGATCTGCAGGCCCAGTAGCTGGGCCAGGCCAGCCCTCCCTCAGCTCTGCTGACCCCAGCTTCCTGGCCACTGAGGGCAGTAGAAGACTTGCCCTTCACACATAGGCTTCCTTCCCTAAGACCAGCTTCCTCCAGGCTTTGTGGCTGGGTCTCTGCAGTGGGGGTTCTGCCTGTTTCAGAGGTCAGGGGCACAGTTTTCTTGTAGGTTGGTACCAAGACAAGGAAGGAAGATTTAACAGAGGGAGTTAGCTGAGGTCTCAGTCAACCTGCCCCAGGGAACTGCTGCGCAAAGGCCGAGGCAGGGTTTGAAAGAAGGAATAAGGTAAGTTAGAGAAACCAGACTGGAGGATGAACACGGCCACTTCAAGAGTTCTGGGAGGGCTCCCGAAGTGGCTTTCAGTACACTGTCAGTGTAGACCTGTGCTTGGCGACCTTCAGTCTCTACCCATGCCCATCCACTCTCGGGCAGCCACCCAAGCGGTCTGGCTTCTGAAGGTGGGGCGCATGCCTCGCTGTGGCCTGTTTAGCAAAAACTGGCAGCCAACCTTGGCACTAATGGTCCAGCCAGACCTGATGGGAGTCCCTGAGGGCTCAAATCCTCTGCCTTGTCCTGAAGCTTCTTCTAAATCCACAGGATGGTCCTGATTAATGATTCTGGGCCTGCAAACTAGCTGCTCTGCGGGCTGGCTGGAGCCTGAAAGAGCTCTCCCGGCGGGGCCTCCGTGGAAATCGGCAGCCGCCCCTAATCCATGCTGGAATCCTCTGGCACCATGCCCGCGTTGGGGCTCTAAAGCTGTTGGGCCCCCGGCCAGGCCTGCAAGAAACCAGCGTGGCTGCCAGCCGCCTCCCCGCTCCGCCCCGCCATGTCTCCCTCTCAGCGCCCAGGACCACAGAAAAGGAAAGCTGGGTGCTGGATTTCATCTCTGTGCAAAGCAGAGAAACTTTTCCCCCTTTCCTGGGCTTTTTTAGCAGATAACCAGGCCAAAGAGAATCCGAATAATTTAATTTGCGTCTTTGGAAGCCACATCAAAGGCATGCCCATAATCTGTTTGCATACTCCCGGCACCGCCCCCCACCCCGGGACTGGAATGCAGAATTCTAACTCCCCGGTGAAGGCTCTAGACGAGGTTCTGTTCCTGCAATGGATCGTGCTTTCTCCTGAGCCTGATCGCAGGGCTCAACACTTTGTGGCCTCGGTTTGCTCAACTATAAGCAGAGCCGGCGACTCTACAGTCCGTTTTTCTCAGTGTTCCCATCTCTACAACAGAAGTGGCGCTTGGTTACTGTGGGGTGGACAAAAGAGGGAAAGCAAGAATGCACAATCGAATCGGAACCGCGTCTGCGAAGCACGTGGCCTGCATTCCTGCCCGCTCTCCAGTCTAGGAGAAACTGGGCGAAGTTTTGGTCACGTGACCACGAGCAAACTGGGGCGACAAGGGGATCACTGCCAGGTTTCAAGATGGCGATGCACTTCGTTTTGCCCTCACGTTGAAGGCCGACGGCTTCCATTGCCCGTTTGAAACATGGCGACGGTCTCCCGCAAACACGCTGCTCGGCACCTGACCCGCCACGTACCCACTCTCAAGATGGCTTCCCACGGAGTGGACGAAGGCTTATTCATTGGCTCAGACGTTATCACGTGTTCCTACTCGTTCACGCCCTCCCCCTCCCCAACAGGTCGTTTCCGTCTTCCGCCTCGATTGACGGACATGTCGTCCAATAGCTGTTTGCAGTACGTCTGGGTTTCGCTCTTAGAGTAATACCCTGGCCAATGGGAGGCGTTGGCGGGGGCAGGAAGGCTTCGCCACGCCCACATGCCGCGGCGGGAGCCAATGAGGAGCGCGCGCGGGGGCCGTGTGCGGGCGTCTCCGCCATCTTGTGAGTCTATAACTCGGAGCCGTTGGGTCGGTTCCTGGTATTCCTGCGCCTCCGCTCCGTCCCCCGCGGGTCTGCTCTGTGTGCCATGGACGGGTGAGTAGTGTCGCGCCCCTCACCCGCAGCTCTCGGCGCTGCGTCCCAGGCTCGGCTACCGCTCGTGGGGTCTTTTCCTCCCCCCCCGCCGACCCTTCCAACTGCTGCGGCGCGCGTGCGTGGCCTCCGTCCGCGTGGCGCACTCGGAACCTCCGGCGTCCGAGGCCAGCGAGGAACCCGGCTGGATTAGGCTGGCCGCACCCTTACCTCGGCTCCCCTTAAACCCTCTCGCTTAGCGCACTTCCGGTGCCCGCGCGCTTTATTCGGAGCAGCCCGGCGCCCCCTCCCCGCCCTCCGCGTGCACGCGCACTTCCCGTCTGAGACGCGCTCACGCGCAGCGGCCCGGCGCGGTCGCCCTTTCCGCTTCCCATCCTCCAATCGGTGTCGGCTCTCCGCGTGCCCAAGGATTGCCCCTTGGCGCTCCCCGTACGGCCCCGTGTGCGCGTGCGTAGTGGTGCCTCGCGCCCGGTAGCTTTGCGTGCGTGCGTGCGTGCGTGCGTGGACCCCATTTGAGGGCGCGCCCTAGCCTCGTCCGGGGGTGTCGGGAGGACTGGGGGGCGATGGGCCAGGATCGGATTGGGGCTGGTAGCCAGCTTGCGCGCCGGCCTGCCATCCGGGCCTCCTGCACGCTTCCGGGAGCTGCCACTCCACTCGGCAACTTTTTGTTTGTAGTTGTGGGTTTGTTTTGGAGACAGGCTCTCACTGTAGTCCAAGCTTGCCTCAAACGCAATAATCCGCCCGCTTCTGCCTCTCAAGTGCTGGGACTAAAGGACCACGTCAGTGGTCCCCGACTTTTTTCTGGAACCTTGTTTGGGTTTTTGAAGGTACACTGACCTGGTTTCTAATCCCTCTAGTGCTGTGAGTTACCATGCTTAGTAGCGGTTTTCCTCTGTCTTTTTAAGGGTCAATCTTATAAAATACTTTAGTCTAGCTTCAAGCCTTGTACCTGCTGTTTTCCTGCCTCAGTCTTCTGAGAGCTGCCATGATGGCCAGAGCTTACAGATGCAGTCTTTTAGCTATTTACTAATCTTTGAGCCAGATATGGTATGCGCCTTTAATTCTGGCAGCCAAGTAAATCGCTCTGAGTACAGGGTCAGCCAGGCTTTGTAGAGAAACTGTCCCAGGATGAGATTTGGAAGATATAAATAGAAGGATGCCCACCAAAGCTCAGTGTGCACACAGCCAGCCACCACTTCCCTAGGAAGGACTCTTGGAGTCACTTGGGAACCTGGCCAGCCATGGCAGGCTTGCTGCTGCCTGTTGAGCAGGCTAGGTGCAGCCGGTGAGACAGTGCAGTCACGAGGGGTTGGGGTTGATCAGTAACCTAGGGTGTATCCGGGCAGCTCTGTTAGTTTGTAAATGGTAACAAGGCCACTTTGCCTGCCTGGAGTTCCCCACCCCCACTCAGGAAGTACTGTCCTTGGCCTTTACCTATATTCCAGGCTCCTAGCATTGTGGGATGCCCAGGAGTTGGGCGGTGGACCCAGATCATGTAGAAAGTGAATCTCTTAATGGCAAGGCTGTATAGAAGAAAGGGCTCCGAGGACAATGCTTGCCCCCTTCACGTTGACACTCAGTGGGTGGCTCGCTTCCCTACCCTTGGCAGAGTCCCTCCAGGCTCCACAGTGCTGACATCTCTTTTTCTCTCCACAGCATCGTCCCAGACATAGCAGTCGGTACAAAGGTAGGTGTGTTGCTTGGCATTGTACTCAGCCCTGCTGTAGTCAAAGCTAGATCCTGTTTGCTGCAGGATGGTCTGCCCTGGTCCAGTCCACAAAGACCAGTATGTTGGGGGTGGCACAAGTGCACACGGACTTGGCCAGTGGAGTGATAGGGAGGCCTTAGGATCCTTTTCTGGAACTGGTGGCTCCAGCTCTGCTTTTTGTCTTGTCCTGCCCTGTGCTGAGCATGGGTTCAGGCCTTTGGGCGCTTGGTGTTGCCCTCATGGGATTGGTTTGGAAGTCTGGTGTACTCTGAATATTGGCTGTCTTGCCTGTTGGAGCCTTTGCTGACCACACAGGTCTCAAGCCTCTAGACCACTGACTGACATTTGGGGGTGGGACCTGGAGCTAGAAGGGATCCAGGGGTCCTGAGCTGGTTCGTGCCAGGGATTGCTGGTGCTCTGGCCCGGCTTGAGTGGCAGTAGCTTCTTCCCTCCAAAGGCCCTGCAGGTGAGCTCAGCCCGGCACCCCAGCCATTGCCAGCTGGTTTGCTCCCAGGCTGCTGTTTGGACTAGTTTCCTTATTTCCTGAGTGGATGCTGTCTCCACCTGCCTGCTCATCTTGACTTAGATAAACCTGTGTGTTTAGCAGTTGGAGGGAGGGATCCCACTTAGGTCCAGACCTACAGGTGACAGGGTATGTCTGGGCAAAGTTACTGCTGACCTAGATTGTCTCATGACTGTTTGTGCAGTACTCAATTCCAGCTAGCCACAGAGGGCATACTGGGCAAGTTAGGATCAGGGAGCTCTGGGTGGAGAAAGAGACTAAGCCTTCCTTGCTCTGGACTGAATGGATTGGGACCATTCTGGAAGGCTAGGTTGGCCACTGGTTTCCCTGGACTTAGTCTCACATGCCTTTTTCTGCCTAGCTGCTTGGGACTGTTGGCCCAGGTGGCTGGAGTTTCCTCTGGCAGTGTGGGCTCCTGGGCCTCTGTAGGGAGATTGTTAGGGCTCCGGCAGCCTGCCAGGAACAGAGCTGCAGGAAGTACCACTCCGCCCGCCCGCCCGCCCAGTCCAGACGGAAGCCACCCTCCCACTAGGGTGGGCCTGAGGGACTTCATAGGAGACTGGCTGCCAACAGGAAGTGACTTTCTGCAACTCTTGCTATTGTTGCATGAGATTCTGGGCTTTGTATGTTAGGGTCTTGCCCACCCCAGGCTGGGCAGGCCCAAGTCCTTCTGCTGCCCTTGCTTCTAAGACATGAGTGACCATACTTTGTGAAGCAAGTTTCAGGGGGGTGCAAGTGTGAGGGGCCTGGGGTTTCATTTCTACCTGGGGACATTTCTACCTGGATGAGCATGGCAGGTGCTGGCCTCTGGTCTCTGGCTAACAGTGACAGGTCAGTCCAGGTGCTGGAGGATGAGCAGTGCCCTTGGATAATGTTGACAGGGATGGTGTGTGTGTCTCCTGGGTAGACAGATAGGCTGCTCCTTATTGAATGAAGATGAGACAGACCTGGACATGGTTGTTTTCCCTTGGTGTTTAGCTTCAAGGTCTGTAGTGCTTAGGAATAGATAAGTGGTGGAGCCTCTACTCTGAGGCTCACTCTGGGTGGCAGGTTGGCTCTTTCTGTCCTGAATTTAGGTCTCTTGTGGTTCCTGGGGGTTGGATTAGCCAAACTACTCAAACAAATTCCTTCTGGCAGGGAGGGGTCCCCACTGGGGTCAGCTTGGGTTTCCCAGTAAGTGGCTTCCACCACTCGATGGTCCCACTCACTGGGTACAGCCACAGTCCCTTGTCCTGGAGTGTGGCCAGGACAGCAGGGCTGGGGTAGCAGCAGTGCTGGACATTGTTTCTCCGGAAGCTGCCAGCAGCTCTGCCAGGAGGATACCGTGAGGCTGGCAGCTGGGTGTTCTGGGCAGATGACCCGCCAGGCAGGGCCTTCCCACATGGCTGCTGGCACAGAGCCCCAGTAATCATTGAAGGCTACTGGTAGTGAGCACTGAAGCTGCAGGCAGCATGAGGCATTGTGTGACTGGGGGCTGCTGTGTGGTGGGAGGTAGGAAAGGAGGGATCAGCCTGGAACTGAGGGTCCATGCTCTCTTCCAGCGGGGATCCGACGAGCTCTTCTCCACGTGTGTCAGCAACGGCCCCTTCATCATGAGCAGCTCGGCTTCAACAGGTGAGTGGCCAGGCAGTCTTTCTTGTCAATGAGGAACCCCAGGGAAGCCTGGAGTAGGGAGGGGGTGAAGAAGAGCAGGATGTGGCCAGAGGCAGAAAAGGAAAGGAAAGGGCTCACAGTCTCCTAATGCACCCCTCCCTATTTTTTTCCAGCCAATGGAAATGATAGCAAGAAGTTCAAAGGCGACAACAGGAGCACAGGGGTCCCTTCCAGAGTCATCCATGTCCGAAAGCTACCCAGTGATGTCACTGAGGGCGAGGTTATCTCCCTGGGTCTGCCCTTTGGGAAGGTCACCAACCTCCTGATGCTGAAGGGGAAGAACCAGGCCTTCATTGAAATGAACACAGAGGAGGCTGCCAACACCATGGTCAACTACTACACATCCGTGGCACCTGTGTTGCGTGGACAGCCCATCTACATCCAGTTCTCTAACCACAAGGAGCTCAAGACTGACAGCTCGCCCAACCAGGCAGTGCGTCTGCAGGGCAGGTGGTGGGTGGGTAGCCTGGCTCCCTGCTCTGGGTTGCAGCTCATGATGGTTCCTCCACAGCGTGCCCAGGCAGCCCTGCAAGCTGTGAACTCTGTGCAGTCGGGAAACCTAGCCTTGGCAGCATCTGCTGCTGCTGTGGATGCAGGCATGGCAATGGCTGGCCAGAGCCCAGTGCTCAGGATCATCGTGGAGAACCTCTTCTACCCAGTGACCTTGGACGTGCTGCACCAGGTGGGTGGGTGTATGCCCCAGGTCGGGTGGTTGGTCCCCATCTCTCTGCAGCTGGAGCTCACACATCTCTCTTGCAGATCTTCTCTAAGTTTGGCACAGTCCTGAAGATCATCACATTCACCAAGAATAACCAGTTCCAGGCTCTGCTGCAGTATGCTGACCCTGTGAGCGCCCAGCATGCCAAGCTGGTAAGTGTAGGGCTTTATGGGGGTGGGCAATCCTATGCCTGGTCCACACTCACCTTTGTTTGTTCATAGTCGCTGGATGGTCAGAACATCTACAACGCCTGCTGTACGCTGAGGATCGACTTCTCCAAACTCACCAGTCTCAATGTCAAATACAACAATGACAAAAGCAGAGATTACACTCGCCCCGACTTGCCCTCTGGGGACAGCCAGCCCTCGCTGGACCAGACCATGGCTGCAGCCTTTGGTAAGATGCTGTACTGAGATGTACCTTCTCAGGGTGGGACAGGCCACCTAGCTCTGTCAGGCTCCCTGGCACCCTGGCACTCACTCACTGCACAGCACAGCCCACTCAGCAGTCCTGGGCAATCTTGCCCGTGTCCGGCCCAGCCGTGAGGTGAGGTGCAGTGATTAGTGTCTGTTTGTTTCTAGGTGCGCCCGGCATAATGTCAGCCTCTCCGTATGCAGGAGCCGGGTTCCCTCCCACCTTTGCCATCCCTCAGGCCGCAGGTATTCATGCTCATCCTGACCCCAGCGCCTGCATGCCCACACAACCCCATAGCTGCCCATAGACCAGGATACCTCTGGCCCTGAGTGTCAGGTCCCGGGCCCCCTTCCTGGGAGAGGGGAAGGGGCCTCTGGCAGTCTCGACAGGCAGCTAGGGCAGGGTAGTCTTCAGGTAGGGCTGGGCTAGCTGCCCTTCGTCATTAGTGACAAGGCACTAATCATTCAGTCTTTGGTCTGGTTCCCTTCAAGCACCTTGGGCGAGGACGAGGATGCAGTGTCCCTAGTAGATTGAGTTTAATGGCCTGGTAAGCAAGTGGCCTCCAGGGCTGAGGAGCATGGGCCTCAGTCTTTGTGCGTGCCGCCCGAGCCTGCATGGAAGAATGGGCGTCGCATGCGTGCACAGCCGGGCGTGTCTGTGGCAGGCCCTGCTTGCAGAGGGTCCATGTCGACCAGAGCTTTTGTGCTGTCGGGACGCATGCAGTCTAAACACATGGACTGGTCGTCGCCTCAGGCAGTGTGTATGGCCTCTTGGGTAGGCCATAGCCAGGCGACACCTTGTGGCTGTGTTCGAGAAGAGGGTGCCTGCCCTATCATGGCATAGCCATCCAGACTCACATCCATTCTGCGTTCTCTTGCAGGCCTCTCTGTTCCTAATGTCCACGGTGCACTGGCCCCTCTGGCCATACCTTCTGCTGCTGCTGCTGCTGCAGCTGGCCGCATTGCCATCCCAGGCCTGGCAGGCACCGGGAATTCCGTCCTTCTGGTCAGCAACCTGAACCCTGAGGTATGTGGTATTGCTCTGCTCTGCCTATACCTGGAGTTGTGGTGGGATGTTAGTTGACCACAGATCCTAGTGGGCACATTGGATGACACGCAGGGACTCTGGGTGTCCCAGGCGCCGTGGGCACACGCGTGCTGCCCATCTGTCTGCTACTGTTGGCCTCCACTCCTTCCCAGCCGATCTGAGGTTTTCTGTTTTCCTCTCAGCTCCGTTCTCACCCCGGCCCTCAGAGCTCAGAGCCGGGGTGTTTTCCTTGCTGTACAAGGCAGGCTGAGTTAATTTGGGGCGTGGCAAGGAGGGCCTGGGAGTGCCTGCTGGAAGGAAGGAAGGAAGGAAGGAAGGAAGGAAGGAAGGTGGCTCAGGCCAGTGCCAGTCAGTCTGTCTCTGGCTGGAGCTCTAGAGAGCCCAGGTGGCCTTTGAGGTGAGCTCAGGATTGCTTTTCCAGGCCGGACTCTGGCAGGGGCTCAGGCTGCTCTCTCTGGCTCCTGTGGCTCCAGGCTGGCCCTGCTCCAGCCTCTTCACTGTAGCTGTCCTGAGCTCTGTGTCCTCCTCACCACCTGCGAACTACCAGGCTCTACTCCTTGCCTGTGTCCTTAGTCTCAGCCACAGTGCTGGCCCATGGTCCTTGAGCCTGTGCAGTGCTTCTCCACACGTGTGAGAGTGTGCAAGTGTGTGCTTGTGGGCAAGTGTGCGCGTGTGTGAACAACACTGCCTCATTTCCTATGTATTTACTGACCTGTGTTTTGCTACTTTTTTCTTTCCTCCCCTCCCGTCCCAATTTTTTTTCTTGCCTGATCCGGAATTTCTTTGCCAACTGACTGCACGGTTCTTCTGCTTCCTGTTGTTGCTTGAAACAAACAAAACATAAATCAATAAAAACAAACTCCCCTCTCAAACCCGCTCTCCGGAAACCAACCTGCCCTTGAATATTAACATCCTGACAACTTCATCATCATGAACCTGCTCGCCTGCGGGGACTGTCTTCCTCGTGGACGATTGGCACTCGCCCCCTTGACCTCTCCCTCTCCCTGTCCCCTGCTGCCTTCCTCTGCTGTCTCTAAAGAGAGTCACACCCCAAAGCCTCTTTATTCTCTTCGGTATGTTATTCTCACTTTTATTACCTTGATTTCGTTTATTTGGTTATTTTTACACCCTGCGATGTACTATTGAGTTTGTGTTGGCCTTCTGCCTCGGTCCGTGGTTTGCTTCCGGTTTGCGGATTGTACTGAGTAGACACGCATGGTTACCACCCTGCATGCTTCCAGAGCTAAGCGTGTCAGTAGCATGTGAACGTGGCTGTTCTGACAGCTGTCTGGAGTCCGAGACTGCCAAATGCAGTGCCTGTTAGCAGGCCTTGGGCTGTGAGACACAGCCGCCCGGTGCCCACTAAAAAACCTGGCCCACTGGGAGCTCGGGGCTTGAGGGGTGGGCAGTGGGCGGGTGGGACAGGTCAGGATAGGAGGCCAAGTATCTCAGACTCTTATCTGTCCCTGGCCTAAAGGCGTCTATGGCGATGTGCAGCGGGTGAAGATTCTGTTCAATAAGAAGGAGAATGCACTGGTACAGATGGCGGATGGCAGCCAGGCCCAGCTGGGTGAGAGTCACTGGAGGGCGGCCATGGACTTAGCTGCTTCGGCTGCACCTGGGGGTAGGGAGCAGGTGGGTAGGAGGCTCATGCTCATGTATTTCTACCCTTTGCCCAGCCATGAGCCACCTGAATGGGCACAAGCTTCACGGGAAGTCGGTGCGCATCACACTGTCAAAGCATCAGAGTGTACAGCTGCCTCGTGAGGGACAGGAGGACCAGGGCCTGACCAAGGACTACGGTAGCTCACCGCTGCATCGCTTCAAGAAGCCGGGCTCCAAGAACTTCCAGAACATCTTTCCACCCTCAGCCACTCTTCACCTTTCCAACATCCCGTGAGTTAGCCAGAGTCTGCTGCTGTGCGGGGCCCCCCCACCAAGTGTGTGGGCCCCAGCCTGTTGATGCACTCTGTCTCCCTTCCCATAGGCCTTCTGTGTCAGAGGATGACCTCAAGAACCTCTTCTCCAGCAACGGGGGTGTGGTCAAAGGCTTCAAGTTCTTCCAGTGAGTACAGATGCCCTCCCGCCCCCAGCCCTCCGCCCCTAACCCTCCGCCCCCAGCCTCTCTGACCATCCCGTACCCCACCCCGCAGGAAAGACCGCAAGATGGCACTGATTCAGATGGGCTCTGTGGAGGAGGCAGTGCAGGCCCTGATTGAGCTGCACAACCATGACCTGGGCGAGAACCACCACCTGCGCGTGTCTTTCTCCAAGTCCACCATCTAGATGCCCAAGGGCCTGCGATAGCTTCCATCATTCCAGAAAAGCCACTTTAAAAAGCAGCTGAAGTGACCTTACAGACCAGAGATTTTATTTTTTTAAAGAGAGATCAGTTTACCTGTTTTTAAAAAAATTAAATCTAATCCACCTTGCCATGGTGGGAAATGGCTTTGGGCCACAGAAGCCCAGTCAAGCCTGGCACCATGCCTTGACGGGCTCAGACGTGAGGCCACAGCGCTGCCCCGAACACAGCCGCTTTCTTGTGCCTTACAAAACCAGCCTTGCGGCCACACACCCACCCTCTCAGGCCACCAGTCTGTCTCTAGAGACCTTCAGGTGAGC
>PVIH01023872.1:0-23911 GCA_004025045.1 Sigmodon hispidus
AGGTGTGAGTAGTGCAGGTGTGAGTGCAGGTGAGAGTGCATGTGTGAGTGCAGGTGAGAATGTAGGTGTGAGTAGTGCAGGTGTGAGTGCAGGTGAGAGTGCATGTGTGAGTGCAGGTGAGAGTGTAGGTGTGAGTAGTGCAGGTGTGAGTGCAGGTGAGAGTGCAGGTGTGAGTGCAGGTTAGAGTGCAGGTGTGAATGCAGGTGAGAGTGCAGGTGCCCACAAAGTCCAGGAGCAGATGATGGGTCCTTTGCAGATACAGCTGCCTGGTGTGGGTGCTGGCAACTGACCTAGGGTCCTCCACAGCACTGAGCCATCTCTACAGCTCTCAGATCAGCAGTTTCTTTTCAGTGTTATTGTCAGTATTGCATCCATTTGTCCACTCATTCCTTTTGGAAATGTTTACTAGCTTTGAGTTTTGTGTTGGCATCATATTACATGTGCCAATTCACATACGGTATCATGTGGAAGAGATGAAACGATTGGGGTAAATGAAGTAATATAGTTAAGAAAAGAAGCCAACTGATGATCCCACAGGCACTTCTCTTGACAGGAAATGTGTAGATTGAAATGAGAGATGTCTGCTGGAGGCTGAAGAACAAAGAGGGCACAGAGAAGCCTGGTCATCAGTTACCTCTTGCTGTTCGCAAGTGACATGCTCAGAACACAGTTGCTGTTTCCTTGTTTTCACTCCATTCCTTATTTCTTTCCGTGGTCTTCAGCACATTTCCTATGAACTGAGAAGCTGTTGGATCACAGACTTTTAGTCAAACCCAGGGGAATTATTATCTAAGGTCAAGCTGAAATGCTAGAGCTAAAACTGTCAGTGTGGACAGTTTTAGGGCTCAACTCGAGACTAGCAAACCCAGCAGAAATTTGGTTTTGTACAAGAAGTGATATTTCTTCCATGGAAAAAGTATGTTTTTCTTGAATTTCTCACCATCTTCTCTTTAGTAAAAAATTTCTGGCCTGACCTAGCCCTGAGGTTCAAACCAGTAGTTCCAAATAATCACACTAAGTCTTATATTAATTACATGCTGTTTGGTCTATGGCTCAGGATTACTACTTGCTAACTCTTATGCTTTACATGAACCCATATTTCTATTTATATTTGGCCGTGTGACTTAGTACCTTTTTGCTCACTGCAGCATTCTCACCCGACTCTGTCTCTCTCTTCTCCAGCTTCCCAGAATTCTCCTAGCCTGGCTGCCCCACCTCGACTTTTTGTCTAGCTTCTTGACCAATCAGCATTTTATTAAACCAATATTTATAGTGACAAATATTTATGGTGTACAAAAGCATAGTCCCACAGCACTTCTCAGAACCATTTATTGAATAATCAAAATTGGCTTTATATACGAATACAGAAAAAAAATGTCAGAGCCAGTATTCTTAACCATGAAATTGCTGCAATATTGACTAATGCAACATGTGCCTGGTGGATGAATCTGTGTGCCAAGCACAATGTGACTTGTCTGTACATAATCATTCACGTGTTAAAAACTCTCCATAACTTACCATTTGTATTTTTTCAGTATGTGAAATACACATTTCTCAGATCACCAAAGTTGTTAGAAACAGACATGAATGATGTTGACTGGGCAGCATCGTTGCCATTTTTCTCTTCTCTCTTTATATTTGGGCAAATTATCTTCACTACCTGGTTGACCTTCAACCCTTCTTAATGAAGTAAGCAAAGCTGGTGAGCTTCTACTGTGTTGGATAGACAGCTAAAATATGGTTACAGCTGCTTATTTGTTTTGTTATATGACTTCCATAGAATTGTGCCAATTTATTTACATATACTTTTTATATAAGACTTTCCTCTTCATTAATATACACCTGTTCTGTAACTTGGGACAATCCCAATATTCTGTTTTCTCCACCAATGTGAACTATCATCTAAAGTTAAAGTACTTAAGCTAAATGTGGTGAATAATTTTTAAAAAGATTTGACATAATTTTGTCATGTGATTGGGGTGAAGATAAAGCTCACTGTGTAAAAAACTGAAATTTGAAAACTCTCCTGATGGAATCTCAGATGGAGTGTCTCTGGTTTCCCTGCTAGTGCCCATGCTGGATACTGGTTTGAGAATTATCCCTTTTGGCACATAAGAAGTGTCCATTTCCACCTAAGTGACGGTCATGAGACTGAAGACACTAAGAATGTGAGTAGAGCACTCAGAAACCAAGGGCAGGGAACAACTATTCCCTAGTTTCTCAGCATCAAAGCAATAGCTGGACATTAATTGGTCAGCTTGTGAATAAATGTAGGAAAATGGAGACTTAGCCAAAACAGAAATGTGGTTGATTACTTTCTTAGGAGTATTTTTCCTTTTAAATACACAAACACACAGATTTTTAGCCATCAGAAAAAAGAAAAGCACAGTCAGGCTTGGGGGTCAGGGAAGGTAACTTCTCTACCATTGTGACTGTCAATGGCAGCCACTTGGCTCTGTCCCTTTGGTTGTTGTTGAGACCTGCTCACCCAGTAACAAAGAGAGTGAAGCAAATCTTGATATGCCAAAGAAATCTTACTATTTCTGCTTACCTAAATATTGGATATGAATGACACCCAAATATTAAATTAGGAAAATAGTAATAAATTAAATTGATTTAGTTCTGATTTGCTTAAATATTCTTATATACTTTCATAATTACACTCCAAAAAATGAAAATTTAGGACAAATTAGAAGTGGAAATTGTTTTTTCTCCAGCATTAGTAATGGTTGATATTTAATTGAGACCCCATCTCTAATCTTATTTTATTCCCACCAATAGCTCATCTGTATTCTTATTATCTTGTTTTCGGTGCAGAATTATCACCCACTGGTTTTCAATCACAGAGGTGCTCATATTGATTCTCTTCTTGATTTTTACTCACAACTGAAAAATGACTCATTTAGGCCTTTAGTGCTAGTGTTCTGAAGCTAGGTTCTTAAAAAATAATAAATCAGTGTGGACTCAAAATACAGAGTTAGGGCTCATAAACAATACTGTCTAGTTATACGAAGTGATATTGAAACAGACTTCACGTTATTTTAACTCAAATCACCATTAAAATGTAAGATGACAAATAGTGATTAAAGATGTTATCACCATATGGAGACGAACCCTATGTGAGTTTCAGCATTCAGGAAGAGCAGGAGGCATCTAGACAGTTGCAAACCCTGTATGGAATTATACAGCTGCAACCCACACCCCATACATCTCTGCTCAAGTGCTGAGCACAAATTAGACAAGAGATTTCATTAGCATATGCAATCTAAGTTGCTGGAATTGTGATCTCCTGTCTCAGGAGTGTAAATGCCTCTTATGTGTCTCATTGCTGGCATCAGTATTTCCCATGGACCTAACAACAACACCCATTGTTTCCCATCCAAAGCTGTGCACATAACTTATTTTAAGGAAATCTATATCTGTGAACACCCCTTTCCAATGTGTATCTTAATATCCTCTGTCCCCAAAGCTTTGTGTGGGAAGAAAAAGAAGTCATGGGGTGGTTGGGCTGGCAGAGCGGCTGGACCTGTTGGCTTCAGCTAGTTGTATCTCCACACAGGAATCATCCTCTTCAGCCTTCACCTTGACTTTCAATAAACTGGTTGAAATTCCCTTGGTGCAAAGGCAGTGCTTATGTAAATTCATAAGTTCTTAAACAAGAACCAAATTTTCTGAGTTCAGATCTTACATAGTTTTTGAGGTTTCATAGAGTGGGAGACAAAGAAAGCTGTGTAGAGCCAGTGAAGACATGCGAGTAAGACCAGAGCTTTGGAGCAGATTAGGACAGATCAGTTGGTGTGCTGGTTTGTGCTGCTCTCCTACAGAAACCCATATATCGACATTTCCAGATGATATTGGTGGGTTCACGTGGTGATGGTTAAAATAAAACACACATTTTGGAAAGCACATCTGGGCTTATGTTTCATTCCAGCTCTTCTCTCTAATGTGGAGAAAGAGAGATCGCTGCAGATTGTCCTCTGTTTATAAGTGAGCCCTCAGACACCCCCTCAATAGCTTCATGTTTATCTTATTCCTAAAATCGACAGATTAACTCAAAAGCACAGATGGCAGATTAGGGTGCCATGGACTCTTTGTGCTTCACATTTTTATTTAAATAAATGTCGACTTTCCAGTATTTTCCCCTTTAAATATAAAACACAACCTCAAAATTAAATTTTATGTAAAGAATGCATTAAGATTGAATATGAACAACACAATTGAACCAAGTGAAGTCAGCACGAAGATCTGAACTTGGCCGTTCATCATTTTGTGCCTTTCATTGTATGAAACATATGCTTTTTACTAGCCCTGGGAGATTGTTCATTAGATAAGGGCTTTGTCTTAGTTACTGGTGTATAGCTGTGAATCGAAACCATGGCCAAGACAACAGATAGAAAAAAGCATTTAACTGGGGACTTGTTTACATGTTCAGAGAGTGAATCCATGACCACCTTGTTGGGAAGCATAGTGGAAGGCAGGCTGCATGGCACTGGAGAAGTAGCAGGGAGCTTACTGATGATCTATAGGTTTTTACAACCTCTTATCCCATCCCCACAGATACAGACATATCTCCTCCAACAGGACCACACCTTCTAATCTTTCCACCAAGTAGGGAATATTGTAAAATATGAACCTATAGGGGACATTCTACTTCAGACCACCTCATGCTTGCATTCTGTGCAAGCATGAGGAACAGAATCTGGGCCCCTAGCAACACATATAAGTCAGGTGGTCATGAAGGTTTTCCTGTAATAGCAGTGCCAGGGAAGTGGTGACTAGAATCTTTAGGCAAGCTGGATAACAAGACTAGTGGAATAACCAAGCTCAGGGTTCAGTGAGAGATTCTGCCCAGTAAATGAAATGGAGAAGGATCAAGGAGACACTGTAAGCTAACTTCTGTTCTCCACATGTGCATGCATTTGTATATCCACATGCATATATATGCACACACACACTATCCACACAGAGATATACAGAAAATGCTATGGTTGATTTTGAACACCTGATTTCTAGCTGCTCCTTGGTGCTTGCATATAGTATACTAAAGGTGATCTATGTGGAAGCTGACATACTCTGAAAGTTGCAAGTTGAAGTTACTTCCCACAAATATAACCTGAGCCATAGGTCACAATTGGATTAATATTAATAGGACCATATTCTGATTTTTGCCTGTGCACTGTTAGCTTTTCTCATTGTGTTTGTGACTTTCCATCCAGTCTAGCTGCAGCTGCACACCTTCCCTGACCTGTGATTGCAGAAAACAAATGTGACCTTGCTCATGTTTTTGTCTGGACACTGGTCCCAGCACCAGGTGCAGAAGAAATTTGAGGCATATACCTGTCACATGAATAAAAGAAGGCTAGAATGGATGCATATTCTATCAACTTCTGGCATTGCCTCATGGTGCTATGTGATTGATAAAAATGTTATTTGGAATGTTTTCATTCATATCTCTAAATTTAGTTAAGTGGATGCAGCTTTAATACTAATTCTCTGATGTTTTAAGTGAATAATCGGCATCCTGTCCAGTATTTCCACAGCATGGAAGGGGTTAGGGAACAGGCTGCTTCCTGTTTAGTACATTCACATCATGGGAGGGATAAAGAGCTACTTTCAACGTACCACTTAGGGTAAGGAAAGAAAGGCTTTCTGCATTTTCACAATAATCCAGAGCACCATAAGAGTTGCTAAAATATAAATAAATGTATATATATAATAAATAGCATAAATATAAAATATATATGTAAAAAGGGACTTGAGTATGCATTCTTCTGTTGAAAATTATAGTAACAAACCTAATAATCATTGGTATTTATTTAGAACTCAGGGTTGTTGAGAATGCACCATGCTAAGGACATTATATGCCATTCCTAGCACAATGCTAGCGGCCGCCCTTTCCCGCAGGTGTTATTATTAGCCTTTTCCCTTGGGATAATAACACAAGATTACAGATATTAAGTAGCATCATGTTCAAAGTGACAGATAAGGAGGATTCAGGCACAGCCATATCTCATTTAGTATCCTCATTACTTTTTTTAAGGGAGTAAGAGTTTTTCCCACAGTCATATATGAGTGACCATGACCCAGGGACACAGATTCAGGTCACCCAAAATACCATGTAAATGTGGTAACAGTTTCATGAGGTTTTTATAGTAACAGAACAAAGACAACAATAAATCAAGGTATTCTCAGATCCAGTAGGTGGTTAGAGCAAGCTGGGAAGTCTCTGCTCTAGGCCTCAGAAGCCACCAGATGGCGTTTTAGTGTTTGAGTTAGTGCAAGATGGAGGGCTCATCAAACATTCCAAAGTATTTTTTTTTAAATAGTTATAAGGATGTTAAGTCACACACAGAGGAGGAGGATGGAAGATTATTAGGAGCGAGGAGAGACCAAGGTCATTTCCAATATCTTACTCTGTCTTTTGTTCCTTGGCCTTCATATGTGTGTGTACAGTTGGGAAAACATGGTGTGAGAAGCAGAGAGTCCAACCCTGGAATACCCAATTGTTCTATGGGCACCTTCTCCTCTTCTCCTGGTAAGTATAGTCTTCCTTCTTCACCTATAAATGCAGGTAGGCCATGCCATTCCATGACCTCTTTCTAATAATTTGGGGATCTTGCCCCCATAATGGGTTCAAAGGGTTTCCTTTGTCCTGCAACCTGTAAAGCATTGTAGAACCCTCAAAGATCAAGAACCCATCATTGTCTGGAAGATGCTATGGGAGCTGACGGACGGGAGGTTGTTGAGAGAAAATGTGTTTCTGGGTAGACTCACAGGCACCATGACTCTTAGCAAAGCAGCTCAGGGTTTATCTGTCAGTCTTAATGTCAACTGAGTCTGAGGGATGAGGCAGGGTGACCATCTTGTTTCAGCAGTGTACACCAAGAGATTACTTCACTCCCAATGTCACTGAAGCACAGAGATGAGGGGTGTAGGCGACACAATAGCTTTCTGGGGAAGAGCTAGCATTGCTTCTGAGGATGCTGTAAGGTGTGTGCTTGTTGAGTGAACTGAGCACATCCTCTTGGGTTCTTGGCTGCTTCAAAGTCATTGCAACGTAAACTGTTTTATTAACAGCAAAAAGGTAAGAGAAAAAAGATCACCAGGATTCAGAAAATGCCACTTGGACTCGTCTTTTCTAAAGAAATATGTGAGAAAAGAAAAACTCCACGAAGAGAGAAACAAAGTTAAAAAATAAAAATTAGAAATACGGAATCAGCCCACATGCGTGAGTTGTTTCCCAAGTAGTGAATGTAACTCTGGCTGCTGGCAGCCTTTATTTATTTGTTTGTTGGTGGAAACACTGAGTATAAAAATAAAAATGATCCTTTTGTGATCCTGTTTGGCCATGACAGATTCCTTCAACATTGCCATAGTAACTAAACACAGTGTATTTATGAATAGACTGAGATTTCTAAGGCTTGAGTTTTCTGCCAAGAATGGAACACGGGATGGAGAAAGCAGGAGCAAGGCTAGGCAAGCCAAGGGAAACAACTGAGGTGCTGAGCTCCAGGCTCTCATGTGTCTCAGGTTGGGACAGTAGCACTTCTTGGTGAGATTTCTTAGAGATTTGAAATTAGTCTCTATCAGCAAGCTAAGGCATTTTTAAAAACTTTTTATATTCATTCATTTCCTTCTTGTTCTGACAGAGTGAGGGTGGGTTTGTTCTAGCGCACTGTTAGAGGGGACACAAGACATTATGGGAAATATATGACATCAGGGACATGAGGCAGCTGGTCACATTCTGTTCCCAGTCAGGAAGCAGAGAGTGAAGAGAAAGTTCATCGGCTATCTAACCTTAGATCCTGCCACCAGTGATCCACTTCCTTTAGCCATGCTTCACCACCAGAAGGTTCTACATTCTTTCCAAACAGCATCATCAAATGGAAGTCAGTTATTCAACACATGAGCCTCTTGGGGATACTTCTTATTGAAACCACAGCACTTTACAAGGCAGAAGGACCATCACCAAATGTGTCAAAGACAAAAGGGACCCCTCTGTGCTTTGAGACACACTGCAGAATTGCCTGGCAACTTAAACCAGGATGAGCAAGTAATGGCCTCATTCAATAGGAAGTCACCCATCCAGCTACTCCTACTTCTCAATTTACTGATGATCTTGAGAAATATTTTCCAAAACAACAATAAGAAAGAGAACAAGAAAAAGATTAAAATTCTTATAGACAGTCTGTCAGACAACAGGGAGTGCTGGGGGAAAGAGAGAAAGGAGAAGCAATGTCTTTGATGGGTAGCGAGAACACAATGCTTGAGACTGGCCAGGAGAAATACAGGAACAGTTGAGAGCCACATGCAACGTTTTCTTTTTTATTGGATGATGCCACAGGGAATCAAAGGAAAGGGAACTAACACACACACACACACACACACACACACACACACACACACAGACACCCACACATACACCCTGGTGTTCTCCTTGTCTTGAGCAGCAATAACATTCTTCTGTTTTCTGAGTTCCATGTTCAAATCCCCTTGCCCACTGCCTGCTTCATGTCATGCACTTTAGGTCTCACAGATCCCTTTTCCATCTCTGAGATTTTTTCCTGTATCCAGGACATGCCATTCTTCACATCATTCATTGTCTCTACCAGACAGCATAAACACTTCTCAAGCTCAGCACATTGCAACCCACACTGATCTCCTTCTGAGATTTTTTCTTCTTTTTCATCTTAGTAGACAGAAGCATATTCTCCATGCTTTCCCCAGGTTAAATCCTTAGAAGAAAGCTTGATAGATTATTGGGGTGGCTCAGGAGATAGGGCTCTTATCATCTTAGTTTGATCTCCAGAACCCGCTGTGGAATAATCCTCTTGTACCCTATAAAGATTTATCACTTAAATTGGTCTAATAAAATGCTGATTGGCCAACAGCGGGGCAGGAAGTATAGGCAGGGCAACAAAACTAAGGAGTTCAGGAAGGAGAAAGGTGGAGCCCGGAGTCACCAGCTAGACACTGAGCAAGCAGGAGATGAACACACCAGGCTAATAAAGGTACTGCCACATTGCAGAGCATAAATAAGGAATATAGGTTAACTTAAAATATAAGAGCTAGTTAGTAACAAGCCTGAGATGTTGCCCAAGCTTTTATAATTTATATTAAGCCTCTGTGTGTTAGTTTGGAAAGTGGCTGCCAGGTATTTGGAAACAGGTGGTGATGGGGTGGGGTTGGCGGGTAAGGTGGGTGGTGGTGTTCAATTATAAGAACCCACATGGTGGAAGGAGAGAGCTAACTCAGAAAGGCATCATCTGTCCTACACATGTGCCACAACATGCATACACAAATTAATAAATTAATCTTAAAAAGGAAGACATGTTGACTCCCATCCCTCTTCAGAACAATAGACCCTGTCTATTTCATCAAGTTTAATTCCATTTTACATATACCTTAGAAATATGTTTGGGACCAGGTTATATCCCGGTTCCTTCATCATCACTATAGTTCTGAAGTAAGTCACCTTCATTCTTCAATACTATTGACACAATTTTTTTCAATTTCTCAACTCTCTGACTCACACTTGCTAGCTTCATGGCAAGAATGATTTTATTAGAGCAATCGGGAGGGACACTCAGGAACCCAGCATTCGGGATGACAGTGGTCCAGACTGACACGTTGACAAAAGAGAAACCTCTGGAGACACAGGCTCCAACTATACAAGTGTGAGGACGGAACAGGTCGAAGGCAGTGTAAGAACACATTCTACAACAGAAAGAGCAACAGAGCACCTCCAGAAACTACAGGTTCTACAGCAGCAAGACCTGCACATCCCGATTCAGATGAAGCAAAAGAACTTAATGAAGATCTTAGAAGCCCTTAAAGGGGGAATGGAAAATTTAAGGAAACAGAGAAAAAACCAAACAGAAAATTGGAAGAAACCAAAAAAATTCCTTAAAGAAACTCAAGAAATCAAAAAAAAAAAATCCAAGAAAAAAATTTAAACAGGTGAAGGAAATAGTCCAAGACTCAAAGACTGAAATAGAGGAAATAAAGAAAACACAGCCTGAGAAAAGCCTGGGAAAGGAAAATGTGAGTAACCAAGTAGGGACCACAGAGGCAAGCATCACCAACAGAATACAGAGATGGAAGGGAGAATTTCAGGTGTTGAGGATACAATAGAGTAAACAGATTTATTGGTTAAAGAAAATGTTAAATAACCAGCAAATTTTGAACACAAAACATCTAGGAAATCTGGAACACCATAAAAAGACCAAACTTAAGAATAATAGGGATAGAAAAAAGAGAAGAAATCCAGCTCAAAGGCACAGAAAATATATTCAACAAAATCTTAGAGAAAACACTTTTTCAATCTAAAGAAAGACATGCCTATGAAGGTACAAAAAGCTTACAGAACACCAACTAGACTGAACCAAAAATAAAAGTCCCTTTGCCACATAATCAAAATATTAAACATATAGAATAAAGAAAGAATATTAAAAGCAGCAAAGCAAAAAGGCCAAGTAACATATAAAGGCAGACCTAGTAGAATAACACTTCTCAATGGAAATTCTGAAAGCCAGAAGTTCCTGGACAGATATTCTGCAAACTCTGGGGGACTATGGATACCACCCCAGACTACTTTATCTAGCAAAGCTTTCAATTATCATCAAGGGAGAAAACAAGATATTCCACAACATAACCAGATTTAAACAATACATGTCCATAAATCCAGCCCTACAGAAATTATTAGAAGGAAAACACCAACCCAAGGAAGTTAGCTACACCCATGAAAACATAGGAAATAGATAACCTCATAGTAGAAACACACACACATATACACATTTACTACACCACCGCCAAACCCAAAAATAACAATTAACAATCATTGGTCATTAATAACTGTTATTATCAATGGACTCAATTTGCCTATAAAAAGACACAGGCTAACAGAATGGATTCAAAAACAAAATCCAACCTTCTGCTACATACAAGAAGCACACCTCAACCTCAGAGACAGATATCACCTCAGAGTAAATAGTTGAGAAAAAAATTTACCAATCAAATGGTCCTAAGAAACAAGTTTGTGTAGCTATTCTAATATCTAACAAATAGACTTCAAACTAAAATTAATCAAAAGAGATGGAGGACATTTCATATTCATCACAGCAAAAATTCGTCAAGATAAAGTCTCAGTTCTGAACATTTATGCCCAAAATACTAAAGCACCTACATTTGTAAAAGAAACATTACTAAACCTGGAACTACACATCAAACCCCTCACACTGATAGTGGGAGACCTCAACACCCAACTCTCAACACTGTGTAGGTTTACTAGACAGAAACTTAACAGAGAAATAAAGAAAAGAACAGATGTTATGACTCAAATGGATCTAGCAGACATCTATAGAGCATTTCACCCAAACACAAGAGAATATACCTTCTTCTCAGCACCTCATGGAACCTACTCCAAAATAGAGTACATATCTAGTAGTATCTCAACAGATTCAAAAAATTGGAGTAACACCCTCTACCTCATCAGACCACTATGGTTTAAAGTTAGAATTCAACAACAACACAAATTACAGAAAGCCTATAACCACATGGAAACTGAACAATGCTCATTTGAATCATCACTGGGTCAAGGAAGAAATAAAAACTTATTATTAATGTTTCTGTTTTATTGATCTGGGCTCTTAATTTGATTATTTTCTGGTGTTTAATCCTCCTGGGTTAGTTTGCTTCTTTTGGGTCTGAAGCTTTCAGATGTGCTGAAAATTAAAGACTTCCTAGAATTTAATGAAAATGAAGGTACAACAAATGCAAACTTACGGCACACCATGAAAGCAGTGCTAAGAGAAAAGTTCATAGCACTAGATGCCTACATAAAGAAAGTGGAGAAATCTCACACTGGCAACTTAACAGCACATCTGAAAGCTTCAGACCCAAAAGAAGCAAACTAACCCAGGAGGATTAAACACCAGAAAATAATCAAATTAAGACCCAAATCAATAAAACAGAAACAAAAGAGATTAATACCAAGAATTAATGAAACAAAGAGTTTGTTCTTTGAGAAAATCAGCAAAATAGATGAACCTTTATCAAACTGACCAAAAGGCAGAGAGAGAGAGAGAGAGAGAGAGAGAGAGAGAGAGAGAGAGAGAGAGAGAATCTAAATTAACAAAATCAGAAATGAAAAGGGGGACATAACAACAGACACTGAGGAAATCCAGAGACTCATTAGGTCATACTTTGAAAACTCGTACTCCAAAAAAATTGGAAAATCTAAAAGAAATAAACAATTTTCTGGCCAGCTACAACATACCAAAATTAAATCAAGATCAGATAAACAATTTAAATAGACCTATAAAGCCCAAGGAAATAGAAATAGGCATCAAAGGTCTCTCAACGCAAAAAGCCCAGGACCAGGTGGTTTCAGCCCAGAATTCTACCAGAATTTCAAAGAAAAGCTAATACCAATACTCCTCGAATTGTCCACACAATAAAAACAGAATGAATGTTGCCAAACTATCTTTTGAGGCTACCGAAACCACTCAAAGATACAGCTAAGAAAGAGAATTACAGCCCAATCTCTGTCGGGAACGTTTCTGTTCTGTTGAGCATTTCTGTTGATGCAGAAATGCTCAACAGAACACTGGCAAATCGAATACAAGAACACATCAAAAAAAAAAAAAAAAAGAAATCATCCACCATGATCAAGTTGGCTTCAGATGCAAGGATGATTCAACATATGAAATCTGTCAATGTCACCCACCATGTAAATAAACTGAAAGAAAAACACATGATCATCTGACTGGATGCTGAAAAAGCCCTCGACAAATATTAACACCCCTTCATGGTAAAGGTCTTGGAGAGATCAGAGATACAGAGGACATACCTAAACATAGTAAATGCAATATACAGCAAACCAGTAGCCAACATCAGACTAAATAGAGAGAAACTCAAAGCAATTCCACTAAAATCAGAAAGAAGACAAGGCTGTCCTCTCTCCCCATGTCTTTTCAGTACAGTACTCAAAGTTCTAGCTGGAGCAACAAAGTATTACTCAGCTGTTAAAATCAATGACATCAAGAAATTTGAAGACAAATAGATGGAACTATTAAAAAAAATCACGCTGAGTGAGGTAACCCAGAAACAGAAAAGCAAACACAGTATGTACTCACTCATAAGTAGACAGTAAACACATAGCAAAGGATGAACAGGCTAGATCCCACAAGCCCAGAGAAGACAGGTGGAGAGGAGGATCCTAAGAGGGAAGCTCATGGATTGCCCCAGGAAGGAAAAATGGTCAAGATCTCCTGGGTAAACTGGAAGGGGAGAGGATGGGGGTGGGAATATGAGGGTTTGAGAAGGCCGAGTTGGGGGAGTGACAGACAGATGAACAATGAAAGGAATATTCTGACAGAGTGAGCTGTCATGGGTTTAGGGAGAAACCTGGTGCTAGAGAAATCCACAGGAACCCACAAGAAGGTCCCAGCTAAGACTCCTAGCACTGCTGGAGAGGGTGCCTGAACCAGCCTTCCCCTGTAGTCAGAGTGGTGATCACCCTAATTGTCATCATAGAACTTGCATCCTAATGACTGATGGAAGCAGAAGCAGAGCCACAGCCAAGCACCTGGCCAAACTCCTGGAGCTCTTTTGAAGAGAAGGAGGAGGAATTAGAGGAGCGAGCCTGGGGTGTCAGGAGGACAATGGGCAGTTGACCCGAGCTAGTGGGAGCTCAGGGACTCTGGACTGACGATAGCTGGACAGCCTGCATGGGCCCGAGCTAGGCCTCTGAATGAGGGTGACAGCTGGATTGATCAAGCCTACCAATGGGCTCCTAACTATAGGACCAGGAATTATCCCCATCCATGAACTGGCTTTTAGAGCCCACTCCCTAGGGTGGACTGCCTTGCTCAGCCTTGATACAGGGAAGAAGGATACAGGTCTTGCCTCAACTGGGTATGTTAGCCTATGTTGTCTGCTCAATGGAGGTCTTACCTCCTGTGAGGACTGGATGGGAAGTAGGGCAGGGGTGAGCGAGAAGGGGAGGGGGATAGTAGAGGGTATGTAAAAGGAGTTTTATTAATTAAAAAATATTTTAAAATATCAGTTTAAGATTTAAAAAAAAATGATTTTGCTAAAATGTAAGCCACTCACCTGATGCAACAGCCCTGTGCGGTACCTCCAGCCTTCTAATTTTGAAGCAGGGAAACTTGTTTAGTGCTGTCCACCAGCGGAGTTTAGGGAGAAAGTCCTCTGGTTGTGCCTTCCTCATCTGCCTTCTCCTGTTCTTCTTCTCTCAGCCGCCGACTCCCCTGACTCAGGAGCTTGTACATGATGTCCCTTGTAGCTGAAGTATACTGTTCTGTATGTTTCCTGAGGCAGGACCTTACCTTATCTTAGAACTCTCTATATTCAAGATGACCTCACTGCTCCTGCCTCAGCTTTCTCTCCCAGGGTCTGGGATTACAAGTGTCAATGTTCCCACCCAGCTTAGTCCTCCATTCTTGATGGCTTACATCCCTATGCCTAGCATCGATCACTATTACTCTATGTATAGTCTATACATTTAATGTATTAGTTTGTTATATATTCTTGATCACTAGTCTCTCATCTCCATAAGAGCAAAGAGACATATCTACGATATAGCAGGGATTTAAATGTTTTGTTTAAAGTATAGATAAACATTTCCTAGTGAACACATATATGTGGCATATACTCCTTGCCCTCAAAGGAAATAGTGAAGGCAAGTGTGTTTCCATGTGAAGTCTCTAATGCTTTTGCACTTCCAAGCATCTAGTACAGTACCCCCTCATGGTGTGTGTGTGTGTGTGTGTGTGTGTGTGTGTGTGTGTGTGCGCGCGCGCGCGCATGCATGACAGAATGTCATTTATCCCAGGCTGGCCTTGGACTCATTATAGAATATCTGATGGCTGGGATTATAGGAATTTGCCACTAAACCTGATGTATGCCATGCTGGGGATCAAAAGCAAGTCCCATGCATGCTAGGCAAGAACTCTACCAACCAAACCACATCCACTACCCTGTACACTGCCCTTTGGCTTTGAAAACACTGTGTTCTAAACATATCGTAGGAGCCAGCTCTGAGAAAGGCTGAGAACCATTCTGTTTCTATTTCCCTGGCTGTAAAAGAGGATTAACATTTCCTGCTTCCCAGGAGCCTTTTGAGGATTCTTTCATTCATGTAGTAATATTTATTGAAAATGCTAAGTGCTAAGTAGTATTCTGCCTAATTAATTAGGTCCTATTCCCCTGGTGTGGGTTATGATGTCTGGCTGGTCATTAATAAAATAGGCTGGAAGTTTTGCAGATTTTCCTTTCAGAATTCTCCTGGTGGTTGCCTAAGCAGTGCCCGAATCGGGCATCTGACCTTGTAGCTAAATACACACATCTGTTTGAGTTCAACCACGCTCACAGTTATTTAGTTGTCAGACAATGCAAAATTGGAAGGCCCTGCAAACTCCAGTTAAGGAAGAGATATGCCACAGAAGATCTCAGACAGTAATGCTAGGAAATTAAGACCATTCAGAACTTTTTGGATAATAGCAACAAGAATACTAACATGTCCTCTGAAAAAATGCCAGTGGCAGGTGATATAGGAGTCAAATACAAAGTTACTTTCTGTCTGAGCCTCACAAATAACAGTCCAAAGGAAACTACAAGGGCTTGGGATGAGGAATCATCACTGCAGGCTGATTTTGTTTTTATATCTATTGATTCTAAGAAAGATATTTTCCCCTTAATGCTGTACTTATAATAAAGTCTGTGGTCTGGTCTCTCCAAAAGGGAGACACTCATTGCTGCTACTTTACAGTCAGGTGTAATTACAGAGATAGAGTTAGATGTGTTCAGTGGATGCAGAGCAGAGGGGATCCAACACTAGGTCAAGGGACCTTGCTCCCTGCTGCTGACTGTGATATGGTACACATTGTGCCATTTCCTGGCTAGTCTCAGAGGCACTGCCAAGGTGTGAGATACATCTCAGGACTTGCACCTAATGCCATTTGAACAACCCTCACCATCTTGAACCATCTCATCTCTGACTCTACACTGTAGCAAGGAAGTTCTAGCATCCTTTTCTCATTTCCTCTTTGGCCATCACAGCGTCCAATATCTCTGACACATCCATGAACAATGAAGACTGCCTTCAGGAATTCTGAGGGGAATATTGAATTCCTAGTGTCTGCAGGAGCAACTCCAGTCTAAGCTCTGCTCCAGCTCCTCTGTTTCCTGTGTTGTCTTAGGATTGGTTATTGATGAGTGGAAGTCCTCAGGTACCTAGATAGCTCATGATGGGGTGTGCACTGTCTCACAAGGAAACCCTGCTCCATTCCTGCTCATACTGCTAGGTGATTCCCCCTTGCACAGAAAAATATCAGCTGACCTCCCACCTCCAGGATCTTTGTGTCCTTTGTTTATGTGACCTTCCTGTGACGCTGTTATCACAACAGAACTTTCCCCTGAGAATAGGATCTTCCTTCTTTCAGTTGTGCTTCAGGTGCCTGCCTGTCCTCCCAGAACTCTGAAGGTAAGAAGATGGCTGTAAGTTTAAGACCAGTTTGGTACATACAGTGAGACTGTGTCTCAAAACACATAAGAAAAAAATTGAAGGAACCCTACCTCCACTCAGCATCTATGCCTTTGATGTTATTTCCCGCAACTTTTACTTTTTAGTTTTTGTGTTTTCTTTTTCTAAATTTGTCCTTTAAGTACATTTCTGTTTCCTTCCTTAGTCACATGGTTTTCTCCATGCAGATACATGTCCCATATGCATCATATAAGCAAAACATTCCAAATCCTTTATCTCTAACTTGGAGTACTCTGAGAGGTGAGCCTGGTGGTTCAGTTCCGTGGTTTGTTTGTTTTTGTTTTTGTTCTTTGACAGGTCTCTCAAGCTGAAGGCTTTTTTTTTAAAATCTAGAGTCACTTTTATTATCACAGCAATAGTCAATTATTAACTGATTAATTTTGAGGTACTAATAAAAACAACCCCCTACTCCAAGCTCTTTAACTATGGGCCTCTGGTGTCAAGGTCAAGAGCAAAAACTTTAATCAACCATCTACAGCTCAGCTGTAAGATGTCTTGAGATATAGGGCAGAGATGAGGACTTTGCAAACAGTTTTCTGCAGCTGGCTGCAGCTGGCCTCATGAACAGAGATCAGCAAATGCCACACAAGGCCTTCAGTGTCCCCTGATGGCTTTGGCTTTCTTCTATAAAACATCTCTCTTAGAATGATATAGCTCTGTGTGTGTACATTTACATTTACAGAATAAAGAAAATGGAAGTGGGCATCTGTAAGAGTGACTGTGGTTTTATAGTCCACGCTTTGTGCCACTAACTGTGCACTGAGAAGGTCAACAGCATTCCAAGACTGAGTGCAGAGATCTTGTGAGGATAATAAAGCAATAGACATGAGAATTGCAAGCAGGAGTCAGGACACAGGACTTCAGAAGTGTTTCAGCTTCTTTTGGCAGATCCAAGGGTTGTCTGCAGAACAGAAGTCAGAAAACACTTCTGTCTGTGAGATGACTACACAGCTGTTATCTTCATCAGTGCCCATGACTTGTAATCTAAAGAGCAAATAATAGCTGCTCCTAGTGTTTAGAATTTTCTTACAATTATTACATCATCCATTTATTTTTGTTTGGACTTTAAGAATGCATTGGATTATATAGTGTTTAAGCATAGTAAACACAGTAACAAACATTATGAATGCATATGAACATTATACAGCTGATAGAAATTTTTATAATTTTCAGTTTCACCCTCATCAAAGAATTCTTGAAGCAAGAATCTTCATAATGATGTACAAACAGGAAAAGGTTTTGATATTGGGGGTGGAAGCTCCTTGTTCTACTATTAGCATGTCATGTTTTTCTTGAATTTTACTTCTTTATTCTTTATTTAAATTTATTTTTATAGAATAAAGTCTTATTTTTTATCCATGTATCACCTTGTTCCAGCCCCCTTCCCCCTCCCGTGCCCTCCCAGTCAGTTTTCAGTCTTCCTCTTCTCCACCTCCCAATGCCCTCCCCAGAAAGGGCAAGAGGAACCAAGGTGGATTAGCTCAGCATCCACTCCAGGCAAGTCGAACTTCCTCATCCAAATATCAAGACTGGGTTAGGTGTTTCTCTAGAGGGAATGGGCTTCAAGGTGCCAGTCCATGCACAGAAACACAGTTTGGACCCTTCCCTTGAGGTTCCACATACAGCCCATGTCAGTGGACAGTTGTCTATCCTTGGAGGGCTTAGTTTCTTTTCCAGATGGTTCCCAAATGGCTGTTCTTGATTCAGTGAACTTCTCAGTGCTCCAGCGAGCCATCACTGTGAGAATTCCACATGGCTCCTATCCCCTTGCTCATATAGAGTCTCCTCCCCCGTTATCAGCTGGACCATGGACTCAGCCCAGTGCTCAGCCATGTATCTCTGCCTCTACCTCTATTCATTGCTGAATGTAAGTTCTGTGATGGCACTTAGGGTGGTTATTTATTTGATTGTGGGGGAGTCTTGTTTAAGCAACACCTTTGCTATTGGTTGGAACCTAGGCAGGGACATCCTGTGAGTTCTTGGAGGTTTCCCTAGTACCCTGTCTTTTTCCAACCCCATATTTGCTTCCTCTGTTAAGATCTCCATCTCTTTCTTTTGCTCTCCTTCCTTGTGGTTTCTCTCACTTAATCATCTCCTTCCCAGCACTTCTTGGTTGCAACCTCTCATGCTCCCAATTAGCTAAGGAGATCTTCTCTATTGTCTCTTCCTAGAGGAATCCTTGAAGTCTCTTTTAAGTTCCTTCAGATCGCAAGCTGTTCAGTGATTGTGGTTTGCAGCTTGGGTGTTCTTTACTTTTTGTTTAAGGTCCACTAATGAGTGAGTAAGTACATCCCCTGCTTATCTTTCTGTGTTTGTGATACATCACTCAGGAGGATATTATTTATCCAAATCCATCCATTTGCCTGCGAATTTTAGGATATTATTTTTTCTTACTGCTGAATAGTACTTCATTGTGTAGATGAACCACAGTTTGTTAATCCATTCTTTAATTGAGGGACATCTAAGTTGTTTCCAAGTTCTTGCTATTATGAATAATGCTGCTATGAACATAGTTGAGCTAATGTTTTTAGGGTGTGAATGTGCATCTTTAGGGTATATGCCTAATAGTGGTATTGCTAGATCTTTGGGGAGATTGATTCCCAGTTTTCTGAGAAACCACCATACTGCATTCCAGAATGGCTGAACAAGTTTACACTCCCATCAACAATGGAGGAGTGTTCCCCTTGCTCCACATCCTCTCCAGCATAGGCTGTCATCTGTGCTTTTAATCTTAACCATTCTGACAGGTGTAAGGTGGCATCTCAAAGTTGTTTTGATTTTCATTTCTCTGATGGCTAAAGATGTTGAGCACTTTTGCAAGTGCCTTTCAGCCATTTGTAATTCTTCTGCTGAGAATTCCCTTTTTAGTTCTGAACCCCATTTTCTTAATTGGGTTATTAAAGCTTTGAACTGTAATTTCTTGATTTCTCTGTATATTTTAGACATCAGTCCTCTGTCACTAGTAGGATTAATGAATTTTTTTTCCATTCTGTAGGCTGTTGTTTTGTCTTATTGACAGTGTCCTTGGCTTTACAGAAGCTTCTCAGTTTCAGGAGGGTCCCACTTATTGATGGTGGTTCTTAGTGTCTGTGCTACTGGTGTTATATTTAGGAAGTGGTCACCTGTGCCAATGCATTGGAGGGTATTTCCCACTTTCTTTTTTATCAAGTTTAGTGTGGCTGGGTTTATGTTGAGATCTTTGATCCACTTGGATTTCAGTTTTGTGCAGGGTGATAGGTTTGAATCTATTTGCATTTTTCTATACACTACCATCCAGTTATGCCAAAACCATTTGTTGAAGATACTATCTTTTTTCCATTGACTATTTTTGGCCTTCTTGTCAAAAATCAAGTATTCATAGGTGTGTGGGATAATGTTGGAGTTTTCAATTCGATTCCATTGATCCACAAGTCTGTTTTTATGCCAGTACCAGGCTGCTTTTATTATTGTAGCTCTATAGTATAACTTGAAGTAGGGGATGGTGATGCCTCCTGAGGTTCTTTTGTTGAGCAAAATTGTTTTGGCAATCCTGACTTTCCTGTTATTACAAATGAACTTGAGTATTGTTCTTTCAAGGTCTGTAAAAAATTGTGTTAGGATTTTGATGAGAATTGCATTGAATTTGTAGATTGCTTTTGGTAAGATTGCCATTTTTACTATGTTGATCCTACCTACCCAGGAACATGGGATATCTTTCCATTTTCTGATATCCTCTTCAATTTCTTTCTTTGATGATTTAAAGTTTATGTCAAACAGATCTCTTATTTCTTTGGTTATAGTTACACCGAGGTATTTAATGCTATTTGCAGCTATTATAAGGGGTGGTGTTTCCCTTATTTTTTTTCAGCCCTTTTATCTTTAGTGTATAGGAGGGCTACTGATTGTTTTTGAGTTAATCTTGTATCCTGCTATATTGCTGAAGGTGTTTATTAGCTGTAGGAGTTCCCTGGTAGAATTTTGTGGATCACTTATGTATACAATCATATCATCTACAAATAGAGATAGTTTCACTTCTTCTTTTTCAATTTGTATCCCCTTAATCTCCTTTTGTTTTTTATTGCTTTACTAAAACTTTGAGAACTATATTGAATAAATAAGGGAAGAGAGGACAACCTTGTCTAGCTCCTGATTTTAGTGAGATTGCTTTGAGTTTCTCTCCATTTAGTTTGATATTGTCTGTCAGCTTCTTGTAAATTGTCTTTATTATATTTATGCATTTTCCATGTGTTCCTGATCTCTCCAGAACTTTTATCATAAAGGAGTGTTCAATTTTGTCAAAGGCTTTGTGAGCATCTAAGGAGATGATCATGTGGGTTTCTTTTTCAAATTGTTTATATGATAGATGTCATTTAGAGTTTTTCTTATGTTGAACCATCCCTACATTTCTGGGATGAAGCTTACTTGATCATGGTGGATGACTTTTTTTTTTATATATATGTTGTTGTATTTGGTTTGCCAGGATTTTGCTTAATATTTTTGCATCAATGTTCATGAGGAAGATTGGTCTTTAATTTTCTTTCTTAGATGCTTCTTTAAGGGGCTTGGCTGTCAGGGTGATTGTGGCCTCATAAGAAGTATTTGGAAGTGTTCCTTCATTTTATACTGTATGGATAAGTTTGTTGAGTATTGGTATTAGTTCTTCTTTGAATGTCTGATAGAATTTTGCAGTAAAACCATCTGGTCCTGAGCTTTTTTTATTTGGAGACTTTTAATAACAGCTTCAATTTCCTTTGGAGTTATAGGTCTGTTTAAGTTATTTATCTGATCTTGATTTAATTTTGGTAATTGATACCTGTCCAGAAAGCTGTCTGTTTCTTTCAGGTTTTCCATTTTAGTAGAGTATAGATTTTCAAAGTATGACCTGATAATTCTCTGGATTTCCTGGGGGTCTGTTGTTATCTCTCCCTTTTCATTTTTGATTCTGTTGATTTGAATACTCTCTCTCTATGTTTTTGTTAGTTTGTATAAAGGTTTGTCTATCTTGTTGACTTTCTCAAAGGACCAACTCTTTGATTCATTGATTCTTTGTATTGTTCTCTTTGTTTCTATTGTACTGATTTCAGCCCTAAGTTTGATTATTTTCTGCCATCTATTCCTTCTAGGTGAGTTTTCTTCTAATTGTTCTAAAGCCTTCAGATGAATTGTTAAGTCTCTTGTGTGAGGTTTCTCTTGGTTTTTCATATAGACATCTAGTGCTATGACTTTTCCTCTTAACACTGCTTTTATTGTGTTCCATAAGTTTGGATATGTTGTGGATTCATTATCATTAAATTCTAGAAAGTCTTTAATTTCTTTCTTAACTTCTTCCTTGACCCAGAGGTAGTGATGTGGTGATGTGGGATTTAAGCTTTAGTAGTATTTTTTTTCATATGTAGGTGCTTTTATATTAGGGGCATAAATATTCAGATTTGAGGTCTCACCATGGTCAGTTTTTCCTGAGATGAATAAGTAATGACTGTCCTGGTCTCTTTTGATTAATTTTAGTTTGAAGTCTACTTTGTTAGATATTAGGATGGCAATACCAGCTTGTTTCTTATGGCCATTAGATTGAAAAATCTTTTCCCAACCTTTTACTCTGAGTCTGTGTCTGTCTTTGAAGTTGTGATGTGTTTTTTATATGCAGCAGAAGGATGGCTTCTGTTTGTGTATCCATTGTGTTTGAGTGTGTTTTTTGTAGGTAAATTGAATCCATTGATGTTAAGGAATATTAATGACCACTGATTGTTATTTCCTTTATATTTGGTGGTAGCTTGTGTGTGTTTCCTTTCTCTGGGCTATTCTTCTGTGGGATTATCGATTGTTTGTGGTTTCATGGATGTATCTGGGTTCCTTAGGTTGTAATTTTCTCTCTAATGTTTTCTGCAGGCCAGGATTTGTAAATAGGTACTGTTTAAATCTGCTCTTGTCATGAAATATCTTGTTTACTCCATCTGTGGTGATTGGTAGTTTTGCTGGGTATAGTAGTTTGGGTTGGCAGCCATGTTCTTTTAGTGTCTGTATAAGGTCTGACGAGGACCTTCTTGCTTTCATTGTTTCCACTGAATAGTCCGGTGTTATTCTGTCAGATCTGCCTTTACAAGTAAGTTGACCCTTTTCCTTTGCAGCTCTTAATATTTTTTCTTTGTTCTGTAAGTTTTGTGGCTTCACTATTATGTGACAAGCAGACTTTTTTTGGGAGTCTAATCTATTTGGTCTTCTGAAGCTTCTTGTATCTTTATAGGCATTTCCTTTATTAGGTTGGGATAGTTTTCCTCTATGATTTTATTGAATGTATTATCTGGGCCTTTGAGCTGATATTTTTCTTCTATTCCTATTATTTTCAGGTTTGGTCTTTTAATGGTGTCCCAAATTTCTTGAACATTTTTATGTTATGGCTTTTCTGGTTTTAGTGTTTTCTTTGACTGATGTATCTATTTCCATTATTGTATCTTCTACTCCAGAGATTCTTGGTGGATATTCACTTAGATTCTGTTGGTTATGCTTGTTCCAGTTTTTTTCTTCAGATTTTCTATTTTCACCTTTGCCTTGTTTTATGCCTTCTTTATTGCTTCTATTTCAATTTTTAGTTCCTGGAATGTTTCTTTCATTTGTTGGTTTTCTTTTAAGGATTTATCAATCTTTTCCATTTTTTTGTTTGTATTTTCTTCAATTTCTTTTTTTTTGTTTTTTGGTTTTTTTTATTATTATTATTTTTTCTTTATTTTGTATTTATCAAAAAAAAGTAAAAAGAATTTTAAAAAAAATGCCGAAGAGTTAACAATAACTATACAGAGGATAATAATCATAAGCATGGCTTATCAAGGGTGGAAATGCAAATAAGATTACTACACATATATTTTCTTTGTGTTCAGCTTTCCCTGTGAATTTTTTTTCCAACCCTGTATATCCTTATTGAAGGTCTCTTCCCCCTCCCACCCCATCTGATCATTTTTCTTCTCTGCAACTCCCCATCCCCTCCCTTGGCAGGGAGCAGACAGTCCTATGGTCACACTGGCCCAACAATGCTTGGATCAGTCTTCACTCCCAGCCAAATCCAGTTTTGTCACCCCTCCCTCAAGAATGAGTCAGGTGTTCCTATAGATGGACTGAGGTTTGAAGGGTCAGTCCAGGGTGTTTCTGATCCCAAGCTATTCAGTGGTTGTGGATTGCCGCTTGGGCATGTTTGGCTTTTTTTTTCTTGTTTGTTTGTTTAGAGACCCCTAGTGAGTGAGTACATCCCCTGCTTATCTCTCTGAGTTTGTGATACTTCGCTCAGGAGGATATTCTCCAAATCCATCCATTTGCCTGTGAATTTTAGGATATCATTTTTTCTTACTGCTGAGTAGTATTCCATTGTGTAGATGT
>PVIH01023873.1:0-23910 GCA_004025045.1 Sigmodon hispidus
TTTTTTTTTTTTTTTTTTTTTTTTTAAAAAAAAAAAAAAAAAAAAAAAAAAAAAAAAAAAAAAAAAAAAAAAAAAAAAAAAGAAAATACCCCCATAGACTTGCCCATAGGCCAGTCACTTGAGGTTACTTCTTCCCAAATGGCTATAGTTTGTGTCAAGTTTGCACAAACATATTGGTGGCCTTTGGAGAGCCTGCTCCAAAGCCACCTCCAGGGTGTGTAAAAAAAAAAAAAAATCCACAAATGCAATGAGGGCTAGACTTTGTCTAACTGAGGGGTAGGAAAATAAAAAAACACACTCGTTCTGTTGGTAACTTTCTCTTTTGATTCATTTTTTTAAGAAAATCTTCTTTGAAAATCTCTCTTGTTCTCTCTCCTGCCTAGCTATTCATCCTCTCTGCTTAGCTCTCTCTGCACATATTACAGATTCTATCACAGGGACAAGCATTTCTTCTACAACAGATTCTCTACAGTGCTCTGCCTTCACATCATCTCACTCTCACATGGCTTTACTTCACATCATTTCCCTCACTGCCAGACTCTACACAAACGGGACTTATATTTTCAGGGTAATGAAGCATTTCATGAGTAAGGAATCAGAGATAGAGTCAAACTGATACAGGTAAGGAATCACAGGTTTTCTCTCAGAAAGTGACTTTGTAATACAGGACTTAGTAATAACAGTTAATTTATTAACTGAACTTGAGTCTGTAGCATAAATTGAGGCTGGAACTACATGCAAAAGCCCAGTACTATGGGGCTTATGTCTACCAAAGTTGCTTCAAACCTGACCTTGATTCAGCAATAAATACCTGTCTTTGTGTATTCTCTGTAAGGGCAGGTTGTCTGTTTTGAATTTGCTGTAAGGTCTAAAATTAACTGTCTTTGTGACTGTAAATACTGTTATTTTCCTGTTGCAGTTATAAAATATATCAATATTATTTCTACTCATTAGATTTATACAAAGTAGAAATCATGTTCGTGAACACCCACAATTATAAGTGTGCCCAAAGATAGATTATTTACAAACAGTGAGAAAGCACCCATACCTGTTTTTAGGAAAGAAAAGCAGTGACACATGAGAAAAATTAAAGACAAGAACAACTGGTCATTTACATTCAGTAACTTGGCATTGCCAAGTAGGGCTCCCCATCAGGGAATGATTTGTCTAGTGAATCAACCTACCAAACACTGGTTGTCACCTACTGTATACTCTCACAGCCCTTGGTAAAAACTAACCAGCGCAGCCTCTAATTCCAGAATATTCAAATGAAGAACAATACTGGCTACTAAAATCTATGTGGACAAGCAAATTAATCAGGCTTGGATACAGGCAGGAAGAATAGCTAACTTGACAAACATCTGTCTTTTTTTTTTTTAAAAAAAAAAAAAAGAACAAAGCATATTCTATATATAAGACAAACTGGTGGTATAGGATCATAATATCACCCTTTAAACATCAAAAAATTCAAAAGTAAACTGGCATAAAAAGAATCTCACTGGACGACACTGGACCAGCCAAGCCTCTGGACACACAGCTGACTAAGAGGTGAGTGTCATCCAGTCCCTCAGACCAAGCAGAGAATTCCTGGGGACACCCTGACATGCATCCCAATCATACCCAACTTCACCCTAAACCAAAGAAAGCTGAGAGAGCACCCTAAGACCAAGTTCTAGCAAAACGCAGCCATGGGCCACCCTTGCCCAAAACACAATTGACATCATCACCCTGCAACTACACTGGACCAGCCAAGCCTCTGGACACACAGCTGACAAAGAGCTCTAGCCAAAACCAAAGAAAGCTATGAGAACCCCCTCAAGTCCAGGTTCTAGCAAAACACAGCTGGAGGAACGTCCCACAGGCCCCCCCCCCACAATCATCACACTGAGATGACACTGGACCAGCCAAGCCTCTCGACACACAGCTGACTAACAGCCAACTAATAACAACCACTGCAACAATAGGAGACACACAGCTCCTTGACTTACAGCCATCTAAGAGCCAAATAAGAGCAGCCCCTGCAATTTTTGAAGACACACAACCCCAAGGCCCACAACTGACTAAGAGCTAACCAAGAGCAATGAGAAAAGCAATGGGCATACACCAATACAAGAATACATACAACAATACAAAGTTCAATAACACACCACCAGAAGAAGCAGGTATTTCTATAGCATCAAGACGTGAGCATAACAATGAAGAGGAAACAAAAGGAAACAATCTTAAAAACAGCTTTATGAAGCTAATGGAAGCCTTAAAAGAGGATATTAAAAAACTCACTTAAGTAGAAAAAAAAAAACACAAACAAAAAATTGGAAGAAATTAACAAATCGCTTAAACAACATAAAGAAAACCAAGAAAAAGAAAACAAACAGATGAAAGAAACCTTCCAGGAATTAAAAATCAAAATAGAAGCAATAAAGAAGGCATAAACGGAGACAAAGTTGGAAATAGAAAACCTGAAAAAATGAACTAGAATTACAGATGCAAGCTAACCAACAGAACCAAACAGATGGAAGCAAGAATCTCTGGAATATAAGATTCAATAGTGGAAAAAGATACATCAGTTAAAGAAAACACTAAAACCAAAAAGTCAAAACACAAAATGTCCAGGAAATCTGGGATAACATGAAAAGGCCAAACCTGAGATTAATTGGGATCAAAGAAGTAGAGGAACACCAGCTCAGAGGCACAGAAAATAGATTCAGCATAATCATAGAAGAAAACTGTCCCAACCTAAAGAAGGAAATACCTATAAAATTACAAGAAGCTTACAGAACAGTAAATAGAATAGAACCACAAAAAAAGTCAGCTCACCATAAAATAATCAAGTCACTAAATCTAGAGAACAAAGAAAAAATACTAAGACCTGTAAAGGAAAAAAGCCAAGTTACCTATAAAGGCAGACCCATCAGAATAACACTAGACTACTCAGTGGAAACAATAAAGCAAGAAAGTCCTGATCACACATTCTGAAGACTGTATACATTATACAGACACTAAAAGTGCATGGATGCCAACCCAGACTACTATACCCAACAAAACTATCAATCGCCATAGATGAAGTAACAAGATATTTCACAAGAAAAACCAGATTTAAATAGTGCATATCCACAAATCCAGCACTACAGAAAGCCCTACAGGGAAAACTCCAACCTAAAGAACCCAGATACGCCCATGAAATCACAAGTAGCTGATAAGCTCACAGAAGAAAAGCTCAAAGAAAGGAAATACACACAAGCTACCACCAAAAATAATAGGAGATAACAATCATTGGTCATTAATATCAGTGGACTCAATTCACCTATGAAAGACACATCCTAACACGATGGATACAAAAACATAAGCCATCGCTCTACTGCATACAAGAAACACACTTCAACTTCAAAGACACAAGCTCAGAGTAAAGAAATAAGAGAAACATCACCCTTGATAATAGCTGCAAATAACATTAAATACCTTGGTGTAACTATAACCAAAGAAGTAACACATCTGTTTGACAAAAACTATAAATCACTGAAGAAAGAAATTGAAGAGGATATCAGAAAATGGAAAGATCTCCTATGTTCCTGGATAGGTAAGCTCAACATAGTAAAAATGGCAACCTGACCAAAAACAATCTACAGATTCAGTGCACTTCCCATCAAAATCCCAATGCAAGATTTTACGGACCTTGAAAGAACAATACTCAACTTCATTTGGAATAACAGGAAAGCCAGAATTGCCAAAACAATTTTGCTCAACAAAAGAACCTCAGGAGGCATCATCATCCCAGACTTCAAATTATACAATACAGCTACAGTAATAAAAACAGCTTGGTACTAGCATAAAAACAGACATGTGGATCAATGGAGTCGAACTGAAGACCCCGACATTAACCCACACACCAATGAACACCTGATTTTTGACAAAGAAGCCAAAAATGTTCAATGGAAACTGAATATTTTTGGCCTCTTTGAGGGGAACACTACTCCATTCATTGTTAGTGGGAGTGTAAGCTTAGTCAGCCACTCTGGAATGCAGTATGGTGATTTCTCAGAAAACTAAGAATCAGTCTCCCCAAGGACCCAGCAATACCACTTTTAGGCATATACCCTAAAGACGCACTTTCGCACCCCAAAAGCATTAGTTCAACTATGTTCATAGCAGCGTTATTCGTAATAGCAAGAACCTGTAAACAACCTAGATGCCCCTCAACTGAAGAATGGATTAACAAACTGTGGTACATCTACACAATGGAGTACTACTCAGCAGTAAGGAAAAATGATATCCTAAAATTTGCAGGCAAATGGACAGATTTGGACAATGTCCTCCTGAACAAGGTATCACAAGCCCAGAAAGAGAAGCAGGGGATGTACTCACTCATTAGTGGACTTTAAAAAAAATGTATACAAGAGCTCACACAGTGCTTTACTTCTGCATTGATGGCCTCTGGCAGGGGTTTTGTTGGCCCCAGGATGTTTAATTATGCCCTAGTCGATAATCTTGCTATCTAAAAACTCACCAGATTTTTCAGATTCTTCAGTTTATTGAAACAAATTTATAATGTATGTCCTTAAGATTTTTCTGGAATTTCATTCATATTTGTTATAATGTTTGCCTTTCAATTTCTAGTTTTATTGAAGTAGGTCTTTTCCCTTTTTTGCTTAATTTGCCAAGAATTTGCCAATTGTGTTTTATCCTTAATAAGTAAATAAATAAAGAGCCAGGGGGGGAAACAGACTTGTAGATCAATGGAATTGAATTAAAGACCCCGATGAACACCTGATTTTTGACAGAGAGGCCAAAAATATATAATGGAAAAAAGATAGTATCTTCAACAAATGGTGTTGACATAACTGGATGGTAGTATGTAGAAGAATGCAAATAGATCCAAACCTATCACCCTGCATAAAACTCAAATCCAGATGGACCAAAGACCTCAATATAAACCCAGCTACACTGAACTTGATAGAATAGTGGGAAATACCCTCCAACACATTGGCACAGGTGACCACTTCCTAAATATAACCCCTTTAGCACAGACACTTAGAACAACAATTAATAAGTGGAATCTCCTGAAACTGAGAAGTTTCTGTAAGGTCAAGGACACAGGCAATAAGACAAAACGACAGCCTACAGAATGAGAAAAGATCTTCACCAATCCTAAAACTGACAGAGGACTGATTTCTAAAATATATAGAGAACTCAAGAAACTAGAGCCCAAAACCTTGAATAACCTAATCAAAAAAAAAAAAAAATGGAGTTCAGAACTAAAATTGTAATTCTGGGCAGAAGAATTACAAATGGCTGAAAGACACTTGAAAATTTGTTCAACATCTTTAGCCATCAGAGAAATGCAAATCAAAACAAATTTGAGATACTACCTTACATCTGTCAGAATGGCTAAGATCAAAAACAGGTGACAGCCTATGCTGGAGAGGATGTACACAGAGCAAGGGGAAACTTCATTGTTTGTGCTAGTGTAAGCGTGTACAGCCACTCTGGAATGCAGTATGGTAGTTCCTCAGAAAACTGAAAATCAGTCTCCCCAAGGACCCAGCAATACCACTGTTGGACATATACCCGAGGGACACACATTCACACCACAAAGACATTAGCTCAGCTATGTTCATAGCAGCATTGTTCGTAATAGCAAGAACCTGTAAACAACCTAGATGCCCCTCAACTGAAGAATGGAGTAACAAACTTTGGTACATCTACACAACAGAGTACTACTCAGCAGAAAAGAAAAAAAAATGACATACTAAAATTTGCAGCAAATGGATGGATTTGGAAAATATCCTCCTGAGTGAGGTATCACAAGCACAGAAAGATAAGCAGAGGATGTACTCACTCATTAGTGGACTTTACCCAAAAAGCAAAGAACACCCAAGCTTTTTGTGCAAACCACAACCCCTGAACAGCTTGGGATCTAAAGAAACTTAAGAGAGGCATCCAGGGTTTCCCCTAGGAAGAGAAAATAGAGAAGATCTTCCTAGCCAATTGGGAGTATAAGGGGTTGCAATGAGGAAGGTATGGGAAAAGATCATGAGAGAAGGAGATGATTGAGTGAGAGGAACAACAGGGAGGGAGAAAAAAAAAAGAGATGATGTTAATAAAGGAAGCCAGTGTGGGGTTGGAAAAAGACCGGGTGCTAGGGAAGCCTCTAAGAACTCACAGGATGTCCCTGGCTAGGTCTCCAACCAATAGTGAAGGTATTTCCTAAACAGGACTTCCCCTATAATCAAATGAACAGCCACCCTAAGTGCAATTACAGAACTTACATCCAACAATGAATAGAGGCAGAGGCAGAGATAAATGGATGAGAACTAGGCTGAGCTCCTGGTCCAGCTAAGAGCTGGGAAGGAGACTCTATATGAGCAAGGGGATAGGGCTTATGAGGAAAATTCTCACAGTGATGGCTGGCTGGAGCTCTGGGGAGCTCACTGAATTAAGAACAGCCATTGGGGAACTATCAAGAAAAGGAACTAGGCCCTCCAAGAATAGGTAGTATAGAGCCTCGAAGGGAGGCATCAGATTGTGTTTCTGTGTGTGGACTGGCACTTCAGAGCCCATTCCCTTCAGAGGAACACCTAACCAAGTCTTGTCATTAGGATGAGGAAATTGGACTTACCTGGAGTGGATGCTGAGCTGATCCACCTTGGGACTTTTTTCCCTTTTTGTGGAGGGGATGGGAGGATGGGGAGGAGGGGAAGGAGGGAGACTGAATGCTGACCAGGAGGGTTCGGGATGGGGAAGGGAGGGAGAGCAAGGGGTTATAATATAAATATAAATAAATAAATGAAAAGAATACTTGGTTAACAACAACAAAAAAAAAGAATCTTACTGTTTCCAATTTGGTATCTAAGCACTAAATGAGGTATATCAGTCACAGAACTGACCAGAGGTGGGTCATAGGAGAAGTAGAACTCTAATGCCTCCTGTATATAAAGTCACATTAAAAATATTTGTAAGAACCCTTTTAGTTGTCATGTGAAATATTTGTCCATAGAGTACTGGCTTCTGGGGTCTGCGCTTAGAGCATATTATGCTGTATTTGTCATTTATTAGCTGTTACAGTTTTTAGTAAGATAATAGCATTGGAATAGGAGAAGTGAAATTAGAAGATACACTTTTCATAGGAAAAGCAAGTTTTCTTCTGGTTGATGTCAAAAACTGGTTGCTGTGTCCTTCAACAATAACTCTTAATCACCTTTCTCAGTCATTTAAATTTACAAGAAAGTATACCTGTGATATCACCACATAGGTGCTACTATTCTCTATAGATATATGTAGACAGGAATTGGGAACTTTTTCCTCTCAACAGAGCAGGCATAGCTATAGCAGCCTACTATCACCTATACCAAGACAGAGTCTTCAAGGCAGTTCAGGATGGACTAGAGTGGAACAGTGTTTGCATGACTATATGCTTGTTCTCTAAGCCTTAACTGCCATCCAGAAATATTTAAATTTTTTAATCTACCATATGCTCCAGAGATGAGCATTTCCTCCTCAGAATGGGTTCTTGTTAAGAACATGTCTGTCTAGCCTTCTCTACTTTGTTGGTAAAGCAATATAGCCATCATATTGCAGATGACCTGTGAGTCACACCATGTCACAGTTCCCAGGCTGTAGCATCTTGCTTGCTTGTCTTTTTAGAATAAAGCAATAGAAAAATGATGAATATTTCAAGGTAAATTGGAAAGTCAACCTGTAAGGTTAAAATTTTTTATACAAACCTAAATAACTGAAAGATGTAGCTTGAATAAATTCACATGACATTAGTGAAAATCATATTTACTTCTGTAAGTCACACTTTGGTTTATATGACAGTAGATGAAATGTATCTATGAACTGATACTATGAAGAAGTAGAGTCCTCGGGGATTCAGGAAGACTAAACATGCTGCAGATATCAGAGAAGACAAGGTCCCTTTCAACAAATAATAAATAATATTGATGCTGAGCCTAATAGGGTATAAAGATAGAGTCCTAGATAAAATATAGATACTTATTAAAGAACTACACTTAAGTACAGTTTTAAGATGTCACAGAGATTTCACAATATGTCTTTCAGGAACATAGAAGGACCCACTGTTATAAGACAGTTATAGTGCCATACATTTGTAATCTAAGCATTTGAGGGGCAGAGTGGTCAGGAATTTAAGATTGTCCTCAGATTTTAGCTGCATAGAGATTTGAAGCCAACCCTTTTCTGAAAGAAAGAGGAAGGGAGGGAGGGAGAGAGGGAGGGAAGAAAGAGAGGGAGGAGGGCTTGCGGCTTTTTACCTTTGTTTCATTCTGTTTGTCAGCCTCCCTTCATGGCTCGTTGGCATTTGAAGCACACATGGATTCATCTCCTACCTCCTTTCTCCCTGCACCCACGTCCCACCTATACCTCCTGCCTCACTGTTGGCCTGTCAGCTCTTTAGTAAGCTAGTCACAGTAATATATCTTCACCCAGAATATAAATATCACAACAGACTACAGGTTTTTGTGAGTGTGTATGAGGGGGTTGTTTGTTTGTTTTGTTGTTCATGGATGGTTTAGTTTGTTATTTTCTGTCTTTTAGAGGTTTTTGCTTGTTTTGCTTTAGAGAAGGCTGTTTTGTTTTGGTTGAGGTTTTTTTGTTTGTTTGTTTGTTTGTTTTGGGGCTGTTTTTATTTTTCAGAGAGAAACCATGAAGCTGTGTGAGTAAGAATGTTGGGGGGGATGTTCTGAGAAGAGCCAGGAAAGGGAAAAATGTGACCAAAATATATTGTACAAAAATTTTAACTTTTTGAAAAAGATGCTAAAAATGTCTAGATTAACTTAATCCTCTCAGTGACCACTTTACCTGGAAATTGGCCTTATTGTATGAGTCAGAACACTTAGAAATGAAGAAAAACAACTAGTTTGATGTTTTATGGGACTCAGACTATTCTGGAATTATCCCATAAGTTGCATTCTTAATTCCTGGATTCTACCCCTGAACAGTGAGCAAGATCCAGTTCTTACCCATGAGGTGATTTCAGTCCAGAGAACATAACTGGTCTGTGATACTGCTGATATCACAAAGTTGGCCCCTCTAGACCTTCGTTATCATCCTCCTCTCCTCTCCTTACAGTACATTATTTCTACTTAATATTCTCAGATTTCCACCTCTCCATCCTTGCTAGAATGGCATCCTATGTGCCCAGTACCTGTAAAAGCACAGTTGCTTTTAGCATATTTACAGAAATTTTATAAAATAACTTTCTTTGTATTATGATATATGAACTTGCATATGACTTAAAGCAAAAATATTTCCAACTCAGATTAAAAGCCTCATTAAGTATAAATTGGCCATCAGATTTATCTTTCAAGTGAGCTTGCAATGGGAAAGAGATTTATATTTGGATTTTATAAAGAATAAGGAGCTATTATAAGTCTCTGTTCTCAGGCTTAAAACACTTCTGAATTTTATTTGCCTTAAATAAGCAGACTTTTAAATATCTCCTTCCCTTTTAGTAAAGTCTTAGTCCTACTCCCTACAAGTAGCACCAAAGGGCAGCTCTAAAGTAAGAATTCAGTAGGCAGGGACAGCAGATAAGAGCACTATCTGCTCTTCCAGAAGACCTGGATTCAATTCCCAGCAACCTTGTGGCAGCTCACAGCTGCCTGTAACTCCAGTTTCAATGTATCCAATACCCTCACACAGACATGTGCAAGCAAAACACCAAGGTATATAAAGTAAAAATTAAAAAATAATTTAATGGGGCAGTATTAACCCTTCTACAAACATTTGCTCATGTTCACTTAATAAAAGAAAAAAAAGAACATATATTCTAGAAAATCCCATCACACTGTTCTTCACATAAGAGCATATTGGAACATTTTAATGGGTTCAATATTTATGTTACCCATTTTCCATCCATGAGCAAAGTGTAGGCTAATCTGGGTACCAGAAAGTCCCCACACCTCATTTTGCCACTTACCTTGCATTTTGTATTAGACACTCTCTGAAGTAACATTTTGAGTGTTTTTCGTTTTTTTATGTCTTCCATATACCATTTTTAATGCCAAAGAAAAGGGCCTAAACTAGAATGCAGGTTTCAAATAATCCCTGTAAAAAGTTTCTGACATTGCTTATCACTAGCTACTTCCTTCCTTTCATTTCCTGTAGACTAAAGTAAGCAGACGCCATGCTTGTTAGCAGAATCATTTCTAATCTAGCTGTGCTTTACTTCTCTGTGTCTCATTGCAAGACTTTTAAAACAGTTACTTCCCTTTGCAAAAGAAAAGAGTCAGTATCTTGCTGAAATGAGAATGAGAACCCACAGAGATGTACTCAGATGCACCGACCCCTAGGAAAGAGAGGAAATGGAGTTTGGTTTGCAGACAGTTGAGATAAAGCTACATAGAGCCCATCTTGGACCATCTGGAACCTCTGCTGACTCTGGTCCTACATTCCTTCTCACCTCACCAAAGCCTGCTTCTCTATTGCTGTGTACACATTTTGTCCGCATTTCCCAACTGTCTCAATCAAGAGCTACATCATCAGCTGAAAAAAAAAAAAACAAACTCATATTTCCTCAGAATCTAATTAGTTCTTTCAAACCTTGTTTTACTTGTGCTGGTCAAACTAACATTCTTTATAATCCCTAGGTCTGTATTGTTTCAAGAATTTCTTTTTAAATGCAAAGAGATTCTAATATAAGAGACTTTGGGATTCCTCATCAAAAATTACCTACTTGTCAAAATAGGATTATGTTAAATACAATATGGTACTCCAGATTCTACCCTGGGACAGAAAGGAGGCATCAGTAGAAAAGCCAGGAAACTCCAAAGGTCCTAGGAAGTACAGATGAGTATAGTACCAGTGTGTACCTATGTGTTTTCTGAGTTTTGATGAAAGTACCATGGTATGTAAGCAACCTACATAAAGTGAAGCTAGATGAAAGCTGTAGAAACTACATTATTTACATAGCTTTTCCATAAATCTGAATTATTACAAAATGTAAGTTTTGAATGGTACTAAAACTAAAGCTTTACAGACTTGGAGTATTTAGTAATAAATGCACCAAGAGTCAAACATATACTAGATTTCCTATAGCACTCTTGCTATAAACCACACACACACTCAGGAGTCACATAAACCTAGATTTTTTTCTGCTGATTGTTTATGTCTGAAAAATTATGAGCAGTTAATTGATTCCTCTGAAGCTAGTTTTCTTGCATGTCTAACTGGAATATTCATCACTGCCTTAAGAAACTGTCCTGAGGATTGCCACATGCCCCTCCACATGTAAACTATCAATATCTTGCGCATACATAGTAGCTGTCCAGAGTGCTACTTTGGGAAAAGTAGAATTTGGATTCCCTTTTCACCTTATCCTTGTTTTTATTCCTTAAAATTATTCTCTCTTTCCTTGGTGATCTATAAGATGATCTGAGTCTTGACTGACACTTAGCCTTCTCTCTCTAGCCTCTTTCCCTAGTGTGTCCTATTCAGGTAAGCTCAAGAACAAAACCTGCCTTCCCTGAGGTCCTCCTATTTCTACATTGTCCAGATACACTCTGAACTTGGCTTTTTCCCACACATGGGTGTTTCTAAGCCTTCTGTTTTTCATTGTGATTTGACGGGCTTCTCTCTTCTCAAGAGAAATATTTTCTGTCACAGTGACAGAAAATAAAATGTACTTTAGTTAATTTCATTCAGTAACTATTTATTGAACACCAAACTTTTTTGTTAGATCCAATATAAACATAATCTCAACTGTTATAATTAACAAATAGCAAGTATGATATCACTTAAATAAATAGAAAATTCAGTAAAGAGTCTCAAGTGTTGGAGAGAAATTAAGATACTTCTCCATGGCTTAAAAGTGCAGTCCCTGAGAGTCTGTGAAGCCAGAAGAATTTGTACATGTTCTAGCTCTTGTTATTATTACCTCCTCTCCCAAAATAGTCTTCCTTGGTCATGTGGTCCAAAACTTGTTTTGTCTCCTATCTTTACCTATCTTTGAGATCTAAAGACAAAGTAAAGTAGATTGCTATGATTAGATACTTTTTACATCCTGTAAGTCATTTTGAAGTTGCTAAAGGTAGAAGTATAAAAGAAGTTGCATAAAGACCCTCTTCTGTATGCTTGGCTTGAGTCCATTGTGTTTTGGCTTTGACAGTGTATGTACATGTTTTGTCTTGTTCTGTTTTGTTTAAAGATAGGGTTTCATATAACCTAGGCTGGCCTCAAGTTAAATTCACTATGTAGTCCAGCTGGCCTTAAGATCCTGAACCTTCTGTCCCTGCCTCCCTGTGCTAGGATTACAGCATATGCCATCATGCCCATTGTCTTTTAAGTGACAGTGTGATAACTTAGAATATTGTTCCATATTGACACCAGTTGAGTTTCAAAGAACTCAGCAACGTAATTGTTCTCTCTTTGTCCAGGCCACTTTGTATACATCCCTAAATTTTTGCATTTATCTTATATTACATCTATTATTTTCAATTTGTCTCTTTCTAGACTATGAGTGCTAGGCCTACCCCAGTGCCTGTTCCCTTCGAGGAGCTTAAGAATAAGATAAAAAATGACTTCATTGTGGAAGATAGTTATGAATTCAATACTAATTTTTAGTTATCTTTCATATAACAGCTTTCAAAGAAAGAGAAAGCATAATTGATATAGCCTTGACACCTGCTATTATTCTCCTTTACTTTCCCACCATCTCTCACCCTGCTTCCTTCACCCTTCATCCCAATGGGTTAGAAATAACACGGGCTAGCACCCACTAAGGAAACTTTCTAAAGGGTCCACATTTTCATCAGCATCACAAAGCAGTTGTTCCCTGGTCCTGCCAAAGTTTCTTTAACCTTCCTCAGTCTCACCATGTTACCTAAGCTTTCAAACTGGACTTTCAAATTTCAATCTTTTGCACACCACATTCCCACAAGTTTAGAATTTCAGTCTAGTTATTTCCTTGCCCCTAGAACCTTAGTCCTTTGGTGCTTATGCCTACAGCTAGAAATCTGAGCATAGGCACTTACTCAGATTATAAGAATGTGGGGAAGCCAGCAAAACTGGCTGAAAGTTTTAAGGGGAAAGAAAGGGAGGGAGGGTATCAGTTCATTCTGTTTGCTCCTTTTTAACCTAGCATTAACATGTGAGGATAGTAAAGGAGTAGAGAAGTCTGTCCTTGAAGTGCATGCAGAACTTTGCATGCAGAGAACAATCATAAGTTTTATTTCCAGGATCCCTGTGTCTATAAGTTGGACTACTAAGTTACACATTTACACATGTCTCAGAACTATTTCTAAATGAGTCTTAAGGTGCCACAGATGCACAGAACAAATGCCTATCCTATCCTGCTAATGAACATGCAAGCAGTTTTCCCCATCTGCCGCCTCTCTGAAAGCTAGGAGGGCCTCCTTTGGTGATCACAAAGGACATAATTACTGTGTACAGAGAAGTCAAGTACAAAAGCCAGCAGCCTTTGCAGGTCACCAAAGATTAACAGCTGCCTCTCCTTTGATTGGGAGAGCTAATAACAGTTACTCTACTTAATAATTGGATGGGTTCCCAGGCCATGTAATTCAGATTGAGGTTGTCATTTTTTTCTGCCCTTTAACTAAGCTGGGTTATTAGAATGAAGCTACTAATCCTATTAGTCAGTTGTCAGTCTGTGGGGGTAGCAAGCAGAGGAAGGCAGTGCTATTAAGATGTTATACCAGATACAGAAAGGAGAGCCATGCATTTCATCTCTAGAGGTGCTTTCTTAAAAATCAAATCATAATTATAAAACTCTTTAAAAAGCTTTTTATGAAATTGTTTTACAGCTTTGCACTCTAGATGCAGAATATTTGCAAAGAAAGTAAAGGGAGAAGATGCACTTAGTTACCTTCTACAGTAAAGTGTTTTCAACTGGCAATTAAGTCTTTACTTGTAAGTCTGTTGTATACATCCTATGCTTGATTCTGGTTGGGAGCACAAAGACCAGAGTGTTTAGGCTTATCATGTAAGACAGAGAAAAATACCTTTGAGTAAAATACAAAATGATAAGAGCTGCAAAACCAGATTTAAATATATAGAGGATTTTGACTTTAGTTGAAGGATCAAAAAGTCTCACTGGAAGAAATAATTTTTGATCTGGGTCTTAAAGGATTGAAAAATGGCATGTGAATATTAAGGCTGAGGAGGCAACCTTTCTGATGGAGAAAATAGTCATGTTAAGCAATTTTAGTATATTCTCTGTGCACACTGAGGACAGGAACAAGTATAACACAGTACTTGGGAGAATGCCCCACTACTAGGCAGTACCCAAATATGAAGACAGCAGCGAATTCCAAGTCATAGGCACAAGAAGTTAATGAGATAAGACTTGGGAAGAGACAGAGGAAGTGCTACTGTTACATTTGTCTGGATTATTGTGTGAAAGTGATTTCATTTTTTATTTATATATTTAATAACACATGTTGGAAAAGTTTCTCTTTTTATCCCCTTAACTTCAACATTTGAAATGATTTATCACTGAGCTACGTTCATTTCCTCTTTTAGTACCCATGAGGTAAAGAAGTGATTTCAAGCCAGGTATAGTGGCTCATGCCTTTGATTCCAGGCAGAGGTAGGTGGGTTCAAAGCCAGCCTTATTTATAAAGCAAGTTCCAGGCCATGCATTGTCAGACCTTATCTCAAGAAACCAAGCCAACAACAAAAACAACAAAGTAATCTCAGATATTGCAGGGTTACTATGTCTGTCTCTAATGTTTAGAGAGAGAAAAGCTGTTCATCCTGCTTTGTTAAGGAGTACAATACATTGGGGCATGGTCTTCCTTGTTATACTGACAGGCCTCTGTACTGAACCCGTCACATGTCATAGGATTTTTTTGTTGTCTAAGATAAATCTTTAGTTGAGCCACTCATCCAACAAGTTCCTACCATTGCCCTTCTCTGCCAGAACTAGGACTGAGAGATGAGTCAATAGCTGTTAAGGAGCTTGTAGACTGTAGGTTGAGAGAGATCATATGAAGTAGGACTTGATGGCAAAGCATGAAAGAGATGATAGGAGGGTGCTGAGCAAGGTGTCTATCATCTGGCTGTGTGCCCAGTGGAACAGATCAAAGATTGCTTACTGCATATCTAATTCAGAAGTGTTGATCACCTTGATTCCTAAAGAAACTGAATTTTTAAAGAATTTAGTTGATTTTGCATTATTTTCCTAAAATGATAAAATTTCTATTTTCAGTAGCATATTAGTAAGGAAAAATAATTTTGAATGGCTTTCATCTTTCCTGATATTGCTGGGTTTTGTCCTGCTAAATGTCCATTAGAGTCAGTGGCTTAAGATCTTCAGGAGGTCACAGCCATGTTGGCATATCATAAAAGGCTTTTAGTTGGGTGTTGGTTTTTTTCCATAGCTGTATACATTAAACTGGTCTGCTTTTACTCAGTCTGCCACTTCTATAGTGTTGATCCAGGCTCCTCCTTCCTCCCCCAAGCAAAAGAATATGAGACTCTAAACTGACCCAGGAACAGTAGACGTGGACAGAATGAGCAGCAGTAAGACTATCAGAACCTGGAGGCTGCCACAGTGTGAGAATGGAGAAAAGAAAAGAGTTTAAAGAGCAAATGTTTTAACAAGTATTAAAAATTGGATCCTTGCTCTCAGTGCATTGCTGTGCTTTACAGATGCATTTTGCCTGTTTTCCATATAGTTGTATATTTTAAATGTTATATCTGTAATTTGAGTATAATACAAAAGTTTTTTATTTTTAAGACAAGGTTTATGTAGTTCTGGCTGACCTAGACCTCCCTATGTAGACCAGGCTGGCCTCAAACTTACAGAAATATGTGATGGGATTAAAAATGTGTGTGTGTGTGTGTGTGTGTGTGCGCGCGCGCGCGCACGCGCACGCGCGCGTGCGTGCACCAGTGCCAGTATACCCAGCTGTATTTACTTCTTAATACAGAGTTTCTTTACCATCTTCATTTGATTTTACATGTTTCATGGTACCATAGGCCTGGAACTCGTAATTATCATAGATAAATACTTACTATCAAATAGTATTCATATATAACATGGTCTTATTTGTATTAACTGCTATAATAGATCTAATTTGTGGTACTGTTTGCATGGAAGAGTGTTTGGCTGAAACAGAGAAATAAGAAAACTTACTAAGTTCTAGAAATAGTTATATCTTGATAAGCATTTGTGAGACTTAATCAAGTACTGTCTACTTAAGATCTTAGCTTTTCACCCAATTATAAAAAGTTGAAAATACCAAGCTATAAATAGCCAAGAAACAAGATTCTCACTTACTAGTTACCAAGAAAAGATAAATTACAGACCTCACTAATGTCAGCATATACTGTTGAGAGGACTGAGAGAACCACACTTACACGAGAATCTGAACTGACTGAAGTGAGCAGTCCTGGTGTGTACACAGACTGATGAAAACATGTTAGGAGACTGCTGGCCCATAGCTAGTAAAACTGACCATGTGCACATTGTGACCCCGAAGTTCCACTCTTACATATATGCCCAGTTCATCTGTGTGCCAGATATGTAAAGCAGTATTTTCCAATTGGAACCACATAAAAATAAAGTGCTTCTACATAGTATAGCATATAAATGGGGCAGATTTGGGTCAAAACACATTGCTATCCTATTTTTTTACATACATGATACTTAAAAACTAAAATAGTATAACAGAGGATTGCTTTTTCCTCCCCATGCCAGAAGAATGCAAAGAACTTAGAGAAGTTTCTTCACAAAAAAAGTCATGTATAACTCAGAAATTATATAGAAACCATCATAGATTAAGTTCAGAAATGCTTACTTAGTATTCTCTCTAAATTAGCTGAAGAGAAGAGAAAAATGTGTTAGGTTTTCTGATATTACTGAAGAACATTCTATTGGAAAAAGCCTTTGTGGACGTCAAGTGTTCTTGCTTGATACAAGTAATAATTGCAGAACAATCAGTTTCTTTTCTTGATAATGTGCTTTGCCATCTCCCTGCTGCTATGTCCTGCCAATCCCTTACTTCCTTCTGCCTGTCTCACTCTGTACTTGCCTGGAGACACCAGGCCTGGCCTTCTTCCCAAAATATGATTGGTTGCCTATTCTCATGCAAACCTTTGCCTTCCCTTTGAGCTACTCACTGTAATGAAAGTCATTTATAAAGGCATGATTACTGTGTGTCCCATTTACCAAACTTTAAACTTCGTAACTCAGGGTGGCCATGTCTTAAGTTCACCAATGTTTGTCCTCATTTTCCTGCACTGAGAAATTATTCAACAAATAACCTCAAATACACAACTAAATATTTTATCTTATGCCTAGGATATCGGGCTAACTTCTATTGTGTTTCTGTATAGAATGTGGCAGATCAGATTGCATTTCAAGTTGCCGGTGGATTAACAGCCCTTGAAAACATTCTTCAAGTAGTGTCCCCAGCCTCAAACATGAACACAGTTTCACGAATTCCTCCTAAGTAAGTATAGTTTTTTCTGTACTTCTGTCTTTCATATTTCATTTATAAGTAATTCCTGTCCTATGGTTTCCATAGGGAGGAACCACAGGAAAATTATATGTGTACTTAGGATTCAATAGCAAGAGCTTACACATCACATTAAGGGAAAAAAACAGCAGTGTTTGACTTCATTTACAGAAGCCAAATTGAGCCTAGAAAGCCTTATAAGGAAATCTTTGTACTATGTGATCAACTCTATTCTTAAACCAAGAAGAACTGATGACATCCTAGAATAGGGGTGAAAGAAAGCTAATCTTCTGTGTGTATGTGAAAGAGGTAGGTCAGCACCTGGGCATGAACCTAGAAATCTACAGAAACCTCCAAACTCAAGAGTCCCAGAAACATTGTGAGGGCCTAAATTGTACCTTAGTCACTACGGATAGATTGTCCTTTGTCATAAAAATCTAATTTCTGCCTTATTTGGTCAAGTCATACTTTTAGTCTCTGTCCATTTGAGATAGAGATGAGAAAATATTATTTCAGAGCATTTTTTCACAATTGTAACATATGCAATTTCTAGGCAGTTTATAGAGATTCTTATTTGGTGTTTAAATGAGTTTTTGATAAAATTTTACCTACACCTTTTAGCTAGTAAAATAAACAGAAAGTTCCGTTTGTCCCCTGGATGCAAAGAGGGATCAAAACAAAACAAAAACAGTTTATCTTTTTCCTGAGATACATTTTGGTAAGATTAACAACTAAAACAAAAAATCCACTCACCACATTGGTTTTTAGAGTCCCACAAATTTAGGATCTGTTTACCCCGGCAAGTGCCTTATTCACATTGCAGCTATTTCCCTATTAGAGTAGAATGTATGTAAGAACTCTTAGCAAACCGTAAAGTGTTTTATAACTGTTAGGTGAAAATATCTTAAGTACTGCTCTTACCTGATTTAAATTGTAGTCTGTTTGCATGAGATACTAGCAGGTAATACAAGCTTCTTGACACAGTTAACATGAGTTCCTTTGCTCTACTGACAAAATAGAGGTGAATGAAAAGAAGGTGTAGCCTTTAAGTCATAGTATTTTCTGCAACATAGAAAGTGCTACATCAGACAGTTGCAGCATAAAGGTTTCTCTGATCTTGAGACATTTCTCATCAAAATGGACTTTACTTACATTGTATTGCTGGGTATGAGAGATGAGAATCACTTCTGTGTTGATTAGCAAGAAAGGAAGAAGAAAAGAAGGACTTTTATAATAAATAATAGTGTATTTATTATTAAAGTTAGCTGTAATTTAAACAACTAGGAAATAGGTACCATATTTTATGAGACAATGTTTATTGAAATCAGTAAAATTTCATAGCTTTTAACAAAAAGAATAAATAACTAATCTGTACCATTTAGGGAAAGGCTTTTTTTTTTAACAATTCTGCTTATCTCAAGGAAACCATAGTACCCATCTATCCTAAAACATGATATGCTCAAGCAGTAGACACAGGCTTTCAGGGTACTACATCATCTCTTACTCCTCTCTCACACTTGAAAAGTGAGGAACACTTATGTGAGGAGGGGCAGTTGCTTAGCTGTGCACCAAACTGCTACTAGAAAGTCCACTGATGCAAAATAAGAGAAAGTTCAGCTAGAAGGTATTGGGTGGTTGTGTTTTGACAAAAGCAGAAGTGTTAAGATTTTGTAACCCTATCTGCATTAAGAGATTTGCTTTCCATTTGGAACTGTCACATAATAAATTTATTTAATAACTATAGGATCTGTTATATTTTTATCAAAATATCAGTTTGTATAGGTAAATGAAGTTTAAAAAAATTGGCTTCCTCCCCATCATCACATTAGCTGAAACTGAAACTATCATATTCTCTCTTCTCTATACCTTATTGTCTGCCTACTGTCACCAAAAATGGTTTTATCACCCTTTATTTATTAAATTTCTTCTATTCTGAGATCTCTATGATTTTTATCATCCAAAAAAAAATCTCTTACCACTTTGGAGAATATGAGACTAATAAATCTATTCTGTATTACTTTATACCACAAAAGGAAAGAGGACAATGTAGTTTTTAAAGTGTTACTATCTGAGAACTTTAGGTTGAATATTTCATAAGCTAGAATTTACAAAGTGGTAGTGCTATATTTTATATGTATACTATAGAGCTGGAAACATTTACTACTTTTACAAAATAAAGGCATTTCAGTGGTATAATAAAAACTGTGATAAGCTGTGTGATTGCAGAGGGTTTCTTGTTACTGTGGTTTTATAGTTTATGTGTATTGGAAAACCGTTGTTTGGTTGATTGATTACAGTTTATGTTTTTTGTAGTTGGTGTGGGTGTTGGGTATGAGATCTGGTCTGTGTCCACCATTTTTTCCCTACCTAAAAGACTAGGAATTAGAGTCACTGGTATATCATGGTACCTCATTTGATACAGTGAACCAAAATCACTTGTAACTATTTGTATGTATAAAACATAATGTTCAAGGGAATATAAACAAGTACATCCAGAAAAAGAAATGCAAGATTTCTGTGAATTGACTACCCTTTAGGGTATATTTATTAAATAATTTTCTTCTCATAAATTCAGATGTAGCTTTTCAAATAGTTGGGACCCATGTTGCATTCCACTGTGTCCACTGTGTCATAGACCTTCAGTACTGTTAGCATAATACTATTCACCAGTCTGGGAGACATTTAGGATATAACTCACTGTTAAATAATTGCATATTTATAGATAGGGATAATTAACATATGTATTAAATCACATTTTATTTTTTTAAGTAACTTTCTCCACTAAACAAAGTAAAATGAAATGTTTTAGAAGCTAATTAGCCATAGCGATTGGTAAATACATTTGACATACTAAGGTATTTTGTTTAGGTCTCAAAGGCTTTTTTTTTTTTTCAGAGATGATTACAGTTGACAGCTGTTGAACCACTAATAAGATTAAAGTAAAGAAATTAGTTGTGTCAACTTTAATCTGCTATTTAGCACTGCAAACCACCTGGGGTCTTCTCCAGAGCCATCTTATTTAATTGTGAACTTTAAATTACATAATGGGATCCTATTTAAGATTATGTCTAAAGACTTTATAATAGTAAATGCCTTATATCAAATTAATATTAGTAGTAAAAACAATGCTTTAGCACTAGAATAGTGCATGAATTCTACTTGCTCTTATAATAAAAACCGGGAGCCAGATATTGGAGAAAAGCTGAAAGATCAGAGACATAAGAGAAACAAGCCATTCATGAGGATCTTCATGAATCCTCAACCTGAATGCCACTGAGTCCTCAACCAAAAGAGAATGAGGTCTCCAGAAGGGGCTGGAATCCTGCTTCCTCTAGCCTTATCTTTCTTTCTCTGCCCAGCTATCTTACTTCCTGGTTCAACTTTCCTAGTATAAGGATTAAAGGTGCCTTGTTTCCCAAGGACTGAGAGCATTGGTATGGGATCCTAAGTGCTGTGATTAAAGGTGTGTGCATCCAGCCCCTAGTTTTGGTTGGCCTTGAACTAACAGAGATCCAGATCTCTGTCTCCTTAGTGCTGGAATTAAAGATGTGGGTCACCACTCCCTGACCTTCTTGGCTAACTCTGTGGCTTACTCTGTATATCACCACACTAGAATTTTAAATTAATGTATTAATTGATACTCACCCTACATTTTAAATGTATCATTGTAACATTTCAACATACTTTCTAAGTCAGAGGTTTATTTGAGGAAATAGAAGTGGGCTTATTAAGTCAGTTTTTTATTTTTTTTATTTTTTATTTTTTTATTTTTTTTTGTTTGACTGTAGACTCAGAGACAGAGGAGGTGACTTTTTTATTTTTTTATCATATAAAGGATTAACATTTATTAATGGGTATACAAACACTCACAATACAAATTGAACTTTAAGACAATTCTTAGAGAATAGAACTGTCTCAGCCAGATCACCAATCTGCTCCCCAAAAACACAGGAACAAATAGGAAAGGAAGTCATTGTGCTGTAGGTCTCAATGAAGTCTGGCCACACCCCATTCCAGATCCTGGTACCCCATAGATATGCCTGTAAGCTACCCCAACTAACACCTGAATTCCACTACATATGTGACTGTCCTTTATTTTAGCTAAAAACAAATGCTCATAGAAATGTTGGTATGGAGGGCTTCTAAGGCATTGCAAAGCAAAAACTTTCTTCTGGCTCATCTTGAAATATTTTTTTGGAAATATATTTCAAAAATTTACATATTTCAAACTACAATTCAAATTATGTTATTAGATAATAAGATGGGTAATCAGGAAAATACTTTCTCATAGATAAAATATCTAAACAATCTCTGTGTTACTTTTCCAAAAAATTCTTTTACTCTCACACAGAGTTCACTGTTCAATATACTACACACAATAATCATTTAAAATTATGTTTATTTATGTGATGGAAACACACATACACCCATGCATGCAAGTGTCTGTAGAGGCCAGAAGAGAGAGTCTGATCGACTGGAACTCTAGTTATAAGTGTTTGTGAGCTGCCTGATGTGGGTTCTTGGACCTGAACACCAGTACTCCCAAAAAACAGTAAGTAATCTCAACTGCTTAACCATCTGGTCAACCTCTAGATAGTAATCTGAAGTATGTCCAACAGAGGCTCATAATGCATTGGTACCAAATGAAGGTACCAATGTCCCAGACACCCAGTGTTCCATGGCTCTCCTTCCTTTTGGGGTTTATTAAAACTCTTCTTTGTGAGTACTGAAGCAGCTGTATTAGATGTTAATCCTGGAAATGAAGGAGCTGGTGACATTAAAAAGCCTAAACAAACTAGCAGGATCAGATACAACACACAGGTCAAGTAAAAGGCAAGAGACAATCATACTGTGTACTTGAGTGATGAAAGCTGAAGGGCCATCTGTTACCATTTGACCTCTGGTATTAATGCCACAGCACTCATAGCTCTGCCTTCCACTAATTGGAACATATTTTTTTTTTCCTTCTTTATTTTGTATTTATCAAAAAAAACAGTAAAAAGAATTTAAAATGCAGAAGAGTTAACAATAACTATACAGAGGATAAGAATCATAAGCATGGGGGGCTGGAGAGATGGCTCAGCGGTTAAGAGCACCGGCTGCTCTTCCAGAGTACCCGGGTTCGATTCCCAGCACCCACATGGCAGCTAACAACTGTCTGTAGTTCCAGTTCCAGGCAAACACCAAGACAAATAAATAAATAAATAAATAATAAATAAAGTAAAAAAAAAAAAAGAATCATAAGCATGGCTTATCAAGGGTGGAAATGCAAATAAGATTGCTACACATGTAATTTTTTTGTGTTCAGCTTTCCCTCTGAATTTTTTTTTCCGTCCCTGTATATCCTTATTCAAGGTCTCTTCCCCCTCCAACCACATCTGGTCATTTTTCTTCTCTGCAACTCCCCATCCCCTCCCTTGGCAGGGAGCAGACAGTCCTATGGTCCCACTGACCCAACAATGCTTGGATCAGTCTTCACTCCTGGCCAAATACAGTTTTGTCCCCCCTCCCACAAGAGTGAGTCAGGTGTTCCTATAGTTGGACTGGGGTTTGAAGGGTCAGTCCAGGGTATTTCTGATCCCAAGCTGTTCAGTGGTTGTAGTTTGCTGCTTGGGCATGTTTGGCTTTTTTTCTTGTTCGTTTGTTTAGAGACCACTAGTGAGTGAATACATTTCCTGCTTATCTCTCTGAGTTTGTGATACTTCGCTCAGGAGGATATTCTCCAAATCCATCCATTTGCCTGCGAATTTTAGGATATCATTTTTTCTTACTGCTGAGTAGTACTCCATTGTGTAGATGTACCACAGTTTGTTAATCCATTCTTCAGTTGAGGGGCATGGCATCTAGGTTGTTTCCAGGTTCTGGCTATTACAAATAATGCTGCTATGAACATAGTTGAGCTAATGCCTTTGGAGTGTAACTGTTCATCTTTAGGGAATACACCCAGAAGTGGTATTGCTGGGTCCTTGGGGAGATTGATTCTCAATTTTCTGAGAAACCTCCATATTGTATTCCAAAGTGGCTGAACAAGCTTACAATCCCACCAACAATGGAGGAGTGTTCCCCTTGCTCCGCATCCTCTCCAGCATATGCTGTCATCTGTGCCTTTTATCTTAGCCAATCTAACAGGTGTTAGGTGGTATCTCAAAGTTGTTTTGATTTGCATTTCTCTGATGGCTAAAGATGAAGAGTACATTTTCAGGTACCTTTCAGCCATTCGTAGTTCCTCTGCTGAGAATTCCCTTTTTAGATCTGAACCCCATTTTTTGATAGAGTTATTCAAGGTTTTGGGATCTAAATTCTTGAGCTCTTTATATACCTTAGAGATCAGTCCTCTATCACTTGTAGGGTTGGTGAAAATCTTTTCCCATTCTGTAGGCTGGCGTTTTGTCCTATTGACAGTGTCCTTGGCTTTGCAGAAGCTTCCCAGCTTCAGGAGATCCCACTTATTGATTGTTGGTCTTAGTGCCTG
>PVIH01023874.1:0-12533 GCA_004025045.1 Sigmodon hispidus
GGAGGGGGAAGAGACCTTCAATAAGGATATACAGGGATGGAAAAAAAAATTCAGAGGGAAAGCTGAACACAAAGAAAATATATGTGTAGTAATCTTATTTGCATTTCCACCCTTGATAAGCCATGCTTATGATTATTATCCTCTGTATAGTTATTGTTAACTCTTCGGCATTTTTTTTAAATTCTTTTTACTGTTTTTTGATAAATATAAAATAAAGAAAAAAAAAGAAAGTACAATATTCAAATTCATTTGGAATAACAGGAAAGCCAGGATTACCAAAACAATTTTACTCAACAAAAGAACCTCATGAGGCATCATCATCCCTCACTTCAAATTATAATATAGGGCTACAATAATAAAAACAGCTTGGTACTAGCATAAAAACAGACTTTGGATCAACAGAATCAAATTGAAGATCCATACTTTAACCCATACACTTATGAACAATAGATTTTTGACTAAGAGGCCAAAAATATTCATAGGAAGAAAGATAGTATCTTCAACAAATGGCATTGGCATAACTAGATGGTAGTGTGTAGAAAAATGAAAGTTGATATAAACCTGTCACCTTGCACAAAACTTAAATCCAAATGGATCAAAGACCTCAACATAAACCCAGCTACACCAAACTTGATAGATAAGAAATTCAGAAATACCCTCCATTGCATCGGTACTGGTGACCACTTTTTTAATATAACACCAGTAGTGTATAAACTAAAAAGAACAATCAATAAGTGGGACCTCCTGTAACTGAGGGAGCTTCTGTAAGGCCAAGGACACAGTCAATAAGACAAAATGATAGCCTACAGAATGGGAAAAGATTTTTGCCAACCCTACAAGTGATATAGGATTGATCTCTAAAATTTATAGAGAACTCAAGAAGCTAGAGCCCAAAACCCTGAATAACACAATTAAAAAATGGGGTTCAGAATTAAAAAGGGAATTCTCAGCAGGAGAATTAATTACAAATGGTTGAAAGGCACATGAGAAAGTGCTCAATATCTTTAGCCATCAGAGAAATGCAAATCAAAACAACTTTGAGATACCACTTTACACTTTACAGGCCGGCTAAGATTAAAGACACAGAAGCAACTCCCAGAAGCTGCTTTTGGCTCTGATTCTGTACTCTAGAACTGTTTTTAATCTATCTCAAGCTTCATGTGGGTGTATATCACCCATGTTAGGCAGCCATTTGTTGTATGTAGTTTCTGGCCCTTACTTTCCAGTCTAGACCAGAGGTTTGACTGGCAGTCTAGCAGTTTAGCAGAAACACTCACTTGCAGTTCCACAGAGGCACACAGATGCTTATATTAATTTTATGCTGGTTGACCTAGGGCCAAGGGATATAACTTGCTAACTCTTTTATCTGAACTCAATCCATCTTGTTCAGTTGTGCCATTCAGTACCTTATCCCAGAGCAACATTTCAATGTCTTTCCTCTGCGTCTTCTCCTGTAATCTCTGTGGTGTCTGTGTTGCTCTGAGATATTCCCACAGTTTTCTTAGCCTCGTAGCCCCGTACATACTTCCTGTTTGCTTTTGGCCAATCAGGTTTTTATTAAACCCATAGGCAGGACAGATATTTACAGCATCATCAGCATAATCCCACTACATGTGTCTAATGGTTTCTTTGGTCTGTTGTTAGTAGCCTATCTTGAGTGCATAGACCTCCAACCATGTTTCTCCAGGAAACCCAAAGAACAGCATAGCAGAAAGAATATGATATAACTGGTCTCTTTGGGTTTAGGGTAAGCTTGCATTATATTTTGCTTGGTGCTCAGCTTGCATTCTATTTTGCTTTGTATTCAGTCTATGACACCAGATCATGGAATAATGCTACCCATATTTAGGGAATTCTATTCTCAATTGCCACAATTCTAGAACCTCCCTCACTGACAGTATTATAGGCTTGCCTCTTTAAGGAGTCTTTAGACTTTTAAGCTGACAATATTGACCATCAGTTCATCCCTTGTCAACATGACACTGAAATATATCATTTTTGACCTAAAATATTCCACTATTTGTCTCTTCAGGCTCACAGCAGTCTCACAATTCAAAATGCCTTTAGTCAAACTTCCAAAGTCCCTATAGTCTTTGACATCTCTAATGCTGGTCAAAAATGTATGTGTAGAGTCTCATCTAAAATTCCAGTGATATCTTCACTGTGAGCAACTAGAATTTCAAAAAGCAAACCATTAAATACAATGGTCCAGTATAAACACGAACACTTCAAAAAGAAAGAGTTATGGCATAGGAAGGAATGTTTTCACTAAAGCAATACAAAACCCCAAAAGGAAAAATAGTAAGTCCCACAGCTTCATGTTAAGAATCACAGGCTTATGTTAAAATCCTCTAGACTTCCAAGTACTGAATAGCCTTACACCTTTACCTCTGCCTCTTGTAGCACATGTAGCTCCTCTCTAGGACCAGTTTTACTCCATGCTGCAGTTTTTCTCAGTAGATAACCTTGCTGTTGGTATCTTGAACATTTTAGTATTTCAATTGCCATGTATTACCTCCACAGGCTTCTCTTTAGCTTCTTAGGGCCTGCTTAAATAAAATATAATCTTTGCAGAATCCTTCTAGACTCCTGGCACATTTTCATCTGTCATGGTTGTAGAAACCAGTGCCACATGGACAATTCAGCCAAGTTCTGCTACCAGTTTGAGATGTTCTCTTACCTTCTTTGATTGCAGATCAATGGGCATCTGTAGACAGATACAGTGAAACATTTCCATAGGCCATTGTTTCCAAGCATGAAATCTCTTCAGTGGCAACCTCAGTTCAGCTTATTTTCTATCAAATAAATTTAAATTTTTACAACATGTCATCAGTGTTTGGTTTCTTCCTCCTAGAAAAGAAACTTCCGACTTTCTATGCAAAGTAAGATTCTATATTGATTCTAATCAAAGCATTAACACCCACAGGAGCATATTCTATGCAATTTTTCTCTTAGCAACTTTCAGTTTTGTCATATTCTCATTCTTAACCAAATTGCACATTTCATCATCATTCTTGCTTTCCCTTCCTCATCTCTCCTCTCTTTCTTTCACTACTTTACCCTCCTTTAGTTCTTTTTTGTTTTTGTTTTTTGTTGTCTTTTTTTTAAAAGAAAGATCACTTTAATTTCTCTAAAAAATGTAAATGTGTTTAATTCTTAAAAAAAAAACTTCTCTTTTATTTAGCTATTTCCTTAACAAGTGCTGTTTGTCCTTCTAAAGCATCTGTTAACCCAAGATGTGACATCAATATCAAATAAAAAAGAAGATTTGCCTGAAGTCCATTGAACCAGAGTGCTTACCAGGTTAAGAGATTGCTCAGGGAGTGATTACGACTTTGTTCTCTTGCAAAAGATAGAGTTTCCCTTTCTGGCATGCAGTTGGCAGCTCACATCACCCATAATTCCACTTAGAGGAGGATTTAGTCCCCCACATTTGGCCTATATATTCACCAGTCAGGCCCAAAATCCACATATATGCATGCAGGCAAAACACTCATATACATAAAATAAAATCTTTTTTTGAAAAATTTATTGAAATGTTTAGTTTAGTACTTGATCATCACTGATAAAGTAACATTTGCATGCTATTTTTGAATGTCTTAAAAGTTGACTCTCGTTTAAAAAAAATATCTCAGAGTAACACTTCATTTCCTTGTTAAATTTTTCTTCAAGATGTGGTCTTCAGAAAGTAGGAGGAAGATAGTTAAAGAAAAATCTGTCATTCATGAGCTCAGCAGTATGATCTGCCTGGAGCTAAAACCTCCTACATAGACGTGATGGTAATAGATGAAATAAAGGGAGTAGCAGAAAGGTCCATTGACTGCCATTCAATTTACTGAAATTGCCCATTTAGAATAGTTACTTAGACATTAGAAGCTTAACTCTCTCCAATGTAAAGCCTGAGTGTACTACCGAGTTGGTATAGGTGTGGGTGCGCTCTCTCTCTCTCTCTCTCTCTCTCTCTCTCTCTCTCTCTCTCTCTCTGCAATGCATTTTCAGAAAAAGGGAGAGACTAACTATAAACTTCAGAAAATAGAAGAACTATACCCAGGAAGGAGCCTGTGATGCACAGCAGCAAAATGCAGATTTACACTTTGATCAGAAGGGTCCAGCAGAGCTGCTGGCAGAAAAAAAAATCTTAAGGGCAGACTGTCTGAGGGCTTCATTTGAGTGAGCAGCTGGCCTTATTTCCACATTGAGAGCCTGACTAACAAAATTGCATATCTCATAGAATGTTTTCAAGGCAGCCACATTTACTTTTTTCTTCTTTATAAAAGTAAATTTTAGATTGTTATTTAAAGTCATCTGAAAAATTAGATACTTGATCTTTTAAAGAAATACTCCTTTAAGCTTTATGAAATTCTTCAGAAAACAGAAGAATAAGATATTATATGCATAAAAGAATATGCTTTTCTTAAATAATAAAAATTTCTAGACCGATAGTAGCTTTCCTTAACCATTCAGAGTACTGAAAATTTAAATATCTGTGTCAAAAATAAAAGATGTTCAAAGCAAAAATGATCCAGATTCCTATAGCTTATAATGCAATTTGACCATGGATAACAAATATTATCTTCTTGGTTATGTAACAAAATTAACCTTGTAAGTGTGAAATAACTTTTAAATTTTTTCTCACAAAATTATTATGCTTCTTTTGCTATAAAAACAGAAAATCTATAGATTTACTATGGATATTAATAATATTTATTAGCTTTCTTATTTTTGTTTTTCTGAATTCAATTAACAGGCATGTAGTTGAGACAACATAAGATTATATATTAGAATATTACAGAGTTCTTAGCTAAAGTTATTCAGGCCTTTGGACTTCTATTATGTCATCCCTTATGGAGGCAAGAGAAACATGATCATTTCTTTTCTCTCTAATATTATTAGTCTGAATTAAATGATAGTTATTAGTGTGTTATCTCTCAGATGTTCCAGATTCTCCTCCCTACTAGACATTTGGTATCACCAGTTCTGATGAATGATGAGTGAGCTGTTAACTACTCCTTTGAGCAGAAACATTTCATTTTCAGTATGAGACCCTCCCTGTAATAAACAACCATGATATCTGTGATCTTGGTGGCCCTGATGTGTCTGGGTAAATCTGAAGAGAAAGCTCCTCTTTCAGCTCAGTGTCAGGTGATTTAAAAGAAAATCCATTTCACAGTTGTTTTATATCTGGTGGCATTTTATTTGGGGACATTTTCTGATCACAGAAAAGATAATCTAACCTGACTTTTTTCACTATCACTATTCTGATACACAAAGTTACCTTCAGTGCCCATATGCATTTGCTCTTTCTCACAGTGCTAGGTAGCAGAAAAATAATGTGATAACCACTGATACATATTATCCCGCATTATGCCTACCCCAATATCAACAGTTAATTTAGATAAATTCAGATCAGAATCTTTCCTCAACATCTCAGTAATGAGACACTGAGCTTCCTGAGCCCTCAGAAACTACTCTGCTACCAGAGTCCTGAGTAGTTCCATGCTGAACCTCTCATTGCCTCCTTGGCAGTCATGAAACTAGAAGATGAACAATCTCATGGGAGCAACAAACCCTAGTGATCTCAACCTGTTCTGTTCAAGATATTTTTGTGATGTAGGTTAAGTTCCAGGAGTGATTTCACTTTATCTTCCAAAGCAGTCTCCTTGCCCCTCAATTTAAGAAGCATGCTGCCTTAGCAAAAGAGGTGCCACCCCTGTCTCAAATTTGAAAGTTAATACTAATGATTTTAAGTCATTCCAAACTTAAGACACATGAAGTTCTAACCTATTTCTCTATCTGATCAATCCACACAATCATTAATGTTTCCCCCCACGTAATGACTTTCCCAAGTTTCTGCAGGGTCATTTAATAAAGGAGTCTCTGGCACAGACACAAATGCATAAGAAATATAGATTCCCTTGATGTAGCTTTTATCTCAGCAAAATGCAATATATTTTACTTCTAAGTAAATTTCAAGAGAAAAAATAAAGCACAGGTGTATCATGCTTTTTTCTCAGTTTCAGTTACTTTTCAGCACAGACATTATGTTTGGGAATACTAATTAATCCTGATACTTTTAGTAGATGTCATAATTTTTTAGAGCTGAATTTTTAGGAATCATATTTATATCATGATATAGAGATAGGGAGTATACTATTAGATATACTACAGTATCACCTTCACCATTATGCTAATCACATAAGGCCCAGGGAAGCCAGCTGTCTTCTGTTTACCAGGAGCACATGTGAGCATCTCATGAAGGGAGGATCACATCAGCTGAAACCAAGGCTGGAAACACTACAAACTCCATTTTTCTGTGGATCTCTTACTTCTACTGCAGCCATTTATTTCCACTACTCTGTAAATCTGTTTCTAATCGTTGTCTTCTACTTTATTTAATTCTGTAAACCATATTTAAGGTCCTCATTGGTTACCACAACCAAAGCCTTTTTCACACTCAATAAGTATTTAAACAAAATGACTGCAGGATTTTCAGAATTCTGTTGAAGAATAGAGATCATCATTCAAAATCTGAATTGGAACGTTTATTATATAGGTAAGCAAGACTGAATTGTGTTTAATACAGACTTTCCTTCTGTAAATCTGCCATACATAATGTCTTAAGAGGCTATAATTCAGAGAATGGTAGGTTTTTAAAAGAAGGACTATGTAGGGAGGAATTGGCCATTGTCTCTGGGAGCCTATTTTTTTGAGCTATAGTTGTTACTTTTGCTGATGTCTAATATTCAGAGACATGGGCATTTTTGATAGGACAGTTTTTATTATATTTGGGAATAAGAGACATCTAATTAAATGTAATGGATCAACGTTGATAATTGTAGGCATTTGGTCCAATGAAAGGAAACATTCAGCTTTCCCAAAGGAATCTGAGCACTGGAAATATTTTCATTTCATACCTGCAGATATCAATATCCAAATGTAGTTAACAACTTCTAAAATCTGTCTCATCACATCAGAAAATATTCTTTCCTAGAAGCCCCAAGTAAGCTAGTCTATACTGAATATGGCCAAAATCTATTCATATGCTTATTCCCAAATGAGGTTCTGTAGTCCTAGAAATGCTTGACTATGGTTAGCTTATCACGATCCATTATAGGACAAACTAACAAGAAAAAGAAGTGGCATCATTTGATTGATATTGATAAACTGGACCTTATCCTGGAACTGAAAAATTAAGAAATGGTTAGAGTGATCTGTGTACTGACAAACTTTCCCAGCATCTTTTCACATCTTTCGAGGTCTGTGCACTACTCTATCAATACTATTTACATGGTCTGACAAGCAACTGCCTACCTTTAGCCCCACAAGGAGAAACTAATAATCTTCATATTATTTATTTAAGTATTTATTATGGTAGAGTAAAGCCAAAAAGAATCCTCTGATGCAAAGATTTTCTAGGTGCATCTCTAAAATGTTAAGTGCAAAATTTTAATTTAAATCTTTTATACTTGGGATGACTCCTGTGAGTTGAAGGAAAACTAAGAATACACAATAAAGGTCTTGCACTAGATGAGTCTTTAGGAATGAGGAAATCTTATCCAGGTAGCAAGAGGTTCTCCAACATCTCCATGTAGCCATGCAGGTAGAGGTTAATAGTGTTGTATGTGGTACTCCAGAAAAATAATAAATTACAAGATTTTTTATTAAATAAACAAATGCTTTTGCTTCTTTTGTTATTTATGACACACATGGTATTCAAAGGATGCCTTTATCACATAGTATGAAAAGAAAAACAAACCTTAAATGTGTAGCAAAATAGAGATTGAATGACAGACTGTATTATGTGATAATAACTATTATACTTTTCCCTAATGAAACTCATGGGAAGTTACTCAGATAATTTATGTAAGGATTTTCTACACATTTTAGACTCATTGAAGCTGTTTTAGTTAACACAAATTCTGACATTCCTAACCAACTACCAACAAAACAGAAGCATTATGCCAGTTGTGGAAATATACCCAGGATATGGAGTCCTGGTTTATAAAATATTAAGTGGAGTTTGAACATTTACTTAAAATAAAAATAAATAATTTACATAAAATAATACTTCATATCTCAAAATACGAGGAAAGAAACAATTTATATTGGTACACCTTACAACTGACATACAACTACATTGCATCTTTCATCTGAAAGTCAAGCCAAGAGTGTGTAAAAACAAATGGAACCTATGAAACCGCTTCATTTCCAATCACAATAATAAATGCTTGAAAGTGACAAAAGAACACTAAAACTTAACCAACTAAAATATGCTGATATGGTTCATTATATTATTCTTTACATTATTAGTCTGGCTTCTGAAAACAAAACAAATGAAGGATGACAAATACAATCGAATGCTTCACAATCTTAATTTAATATCATGTTCAGAAATGATATTAAAGCTTTTATATTTTTCCATAGATAAGTGGAGATCAGAAGACAGTTTTGGGGAGTCAATTTTACCCTTTTCCTTGTAGTTGGTTTTAGAGATTGAACTCTGATTCAAGAGGATTCCACAACAAACCCCTTTACTCCCTCAGTTAGCTCAGTAACCCAAGAAAGACTTAAAAGCTAAGAGACTCTGTTACTATGTGACTAAAATAACATATTACATTAGAGAGGTTCTATCTGATTTACCAAGGTATAAGTTTAGGAAGAAACAAACCAGCATAACTTCAGAAAATGATTATATCATGCATTCAACATGAGATAAACCTAAGCAGCATCAGTTCAGTCCTCAATAACTACAGCCACTATGGTACCAGTCCTGTAGATTACATTATTTCTATTGTCACATGGACATATATTATCACCAACTGTAGGAAAAGAATGACCAGGAAGTTAGAAAAGTTTATGGATGCTTCATCATAGTATCCAATTGAAATGAAGAAACAGACTCTGCACCATCACAAAGAAAGACTTGCTGGAAAAAGAAAAAAATTGGTCCCTAAAAGAAATATCCATAGGTTTAGTTGAAAGAAGAAACATCTGCAGGATTAGTTGAATGATTCAGCTGGGCAAGAGAATATGACTTAGTTTGAAACATGGGGATAATAAATTCTAAAGTAAAGGTATTTAAAGTGATTTATTTTAGTGGACACAAAATATATTGTTCACTAATGACCACCAGAAAACATATACCATGTAAATGACACTCCATATCCCAAGAAGACACACATAACTGGATAAGATGACAGAAGCTAACTTAAGTCTTTGGGTATACTGTTGCAGGTACAAAAGGTGCACAGTTGAGGTAACCGAACTGTGGTTCCTCCTACTTTCTTGCTGTTTTTCCAGAAAGATATCTCTTCTAGTTTTTAGAAAAATTACTTTCAAAATTTGTAAGAAGCAACATTGCAGTGGTGATCTTAATGTACATCAAAATTCTTTGAGAGCAAACTAAATATTGCCCTATTTTTGGTATAGTGTAACAACAACATCCAACAAAATCTTACTTTCAGGCTTTCTGATGATCACCATGAATGAAGAAACATATCCCTCTCTCCAATACTACTGAGGCTCCGAAGACTGACCTGGTAAAGAGGGCTAAAAGGGTTGGACACTTTGCTTAATTCTGAATCCTAATTCCTCTGACCATGAGGAGTCAATTGATGAGAGCCTGAATAAGCCTGCATTGACAATTTCAAAGCTAGACACATGCACATTGCTGCATTCTCCATTCTATAAGTACTGCCCTCATGAGTACATTTATAATAAATATTCTGTTTACTCCTTTCCATCCCCAAGTTATTCCACATACAATCTATGAAGTCATACAGTAAGGAAAATAGTTCTCCAAGCTACACATACCACTTAGTTCTACTTCTAGCAAACTTATTTATAAAAAAATAATTAAAGAAGTAGACATTTGTATTTAGCATAATGGTATTCAAAAGACAGAGTAACAACTATTATAGTGATTATTATTCAAAAAACTAACTTTTAGTTGGTTAAAAAGAAGAAAGATTAAAAGAACATTAAAAGAAGAAAGATTTATAAGATCTAAAAAAATCACAATATGTTGATAATTTTAAACATCAAAGAATATGAAAGTAAGTACAGCATGTATTGATTTTTACATTCTTTTTGGTCAAATTCATTAACAATGTTTTAAGTAATTGTTTTTTCCCAAATAACGTTTCTTATGAGACTTTATTCATAATAAAAATGAGAAAAAAATTATAAATAACCTGTATATTATATAATAGCAAGATTGATAGATGATAAATACATAATTAATAAGTAGTTAGATGACTGATGATTGATAGATGACAGATACAGGATAGATAGATTGATTGACTGATTGATATTGAAAGATATTTAGGCATATGTATGTTTATATGTAATATTTTATTGAAATAGTTATTCTGGCTAATAAATGATTCAGTGAAAAAATTAATATCACTTTTACAAATTTATATTACATTAAATTCTAGAGTAGTTTTACCCAAGCATAATACAAGATATAAAAAATAAAAATAATTTCCAAATATCAAAAAAATAATTTAAACACTTGTAACTAAAGTACCAAAAGAATCATTTGCAATGATGCTTATTTACAAAATAAGGAAACAAGGAAACATTAAAACTCTACATTTAAATTTTTTTTTTAGTTTTTAACCCATCTGGTAACAGCAGTGCAAAACTCATAGATCTGTTTGAAGTATTATAAAACCTCTTTTGAAAATATTATTCTATTTAGTTTTGGTGTCTATTCTTGGGTGTCAACTTGAATACATCGGGAACTAACTAAAATTCAAATAGATGAGACACCTGTGAGGGAATTTGTTTTAATCATTTGAAATAGAAAGACCCAAGATTAATCCAGATCTTTTGAAATGGGAAAATCCACCTTATATTCTGGCCATACTAGATGTTGACAGGTTGTATGAAGGTCATGGAAGAAAGAAGCTTGTTCTTCTTACCTGTTTGCCCTTTCTCTCTCTAATAAGACCACTCCTTCCCTGTCATTAGAGCCTAATTCTTCACTGGCATTGACTGAAAACCAACTGAGACATCTAGCCTCATGGAATGAACTGGACTCTTGTGCTTTTTGTTGATAAAATATAGGTATTCATTCTATTCCTCTAGAGAACCTTCACTAATAAAGAAGGTAATAGTTGAATACAATATCAAATATCAAGCAATAGGTGAACAAATTTATAAATAAATGTTTATATTGAATATAACTTTCTAACTCCAACTTCTGTGCATTCAATATATACAAAGTCTGAGACACAAAACTTATGCAGGCATCAGATTTGTTTGTAAAATTAATATTTACACTATCCTCTCAAATGCATTTACTTTCCTAGTTTAATTTGCATGTTTCATGGAGATTAACTAGCTTGCACCATAGCTAAAACACAGAAGAGAAAAGAAAATCATTAATGTAGTTATTGCCTTAAAGTATTGTGTATTCTGTGACAACCACAAAAAAGAACAAGATGCACACCTAGTTGGGGTATTATAAAATTTAGCAAGAAATGTTATTTTCTAGAATAAAATTCAATTTAATAGTTTAGCAGTTGAAGGAGCGTAGGAGGAACAGTAAAGTGATGTATATAATGAGTAGATGCTGTCTGAGCAGAACTAGAATATTAGCATGAATGAACCTTGATGGTCATATTACCTTTGCTGTTCCAAAATGGCATTACATCTTCATGTATTTTATGAACTTGTTGAGAAAGATTTCTAAACATTAATCTGTGCTATAGCAAAATTATATTATGTGAAGTGCTTTAAATCTTGAGGCTCAGTATGATTAATTAATGCTAAAACTATTGTGATGCTTTAGAAAGCTAGAGAGATTTTCTTCAAAAAAGGAACCAAAGACTTCAGTTATCTGCCCACTGTCTATAATTTAAATTTGTGTGTATGAGCTTATAAAGATAATTTTAAATGAAAATAAGTCCTATAAATTTATTTAGAAATTGTCAAGGGTTTGAATGGTCATTTACTCCTAATTCCAAAGATGGATACAGGATATAAAATGTCAATTATTATCTCAGTAAAAAATTTAAGCTTGTCTTGCACATTTTCATAGGAACATTTCTACACAGATTTGTGTATCTTTAGAGGAAATGAATAAACTGACCATTCGGTTGTCAAAACTATTGACTCCTCATATTATTCAAAATGTGCATTATACAATTCTCCCCAAATTGTATCTAAATTTAAACCTTAGTTATATTCTAATTGCAGAAAGCCTTAAAACTGTCATTTATCTTTTATCACATCTTTTTGAATATTTTTATATTCCCTTCAGCTTCATACACATAGGATTTAGCTATTACTATATTTTAATACCCAATTTTGTCATTTGTGTTTAACACTGCTCCTTAAAAATAATGGAAATATATCAAGTAGCAGATTAATTTAGTAGAGTAAGAAACCCCTCAGAGCTTTCCTTATAAACACACATAGACAAGTCACTTTTATAAGAAAAAAAGGAGGACCACACATGATGACTAATTTAAGTTGCAACTTGGCAGGCTCTCAAGCCACCTGAGAAGCAAGTCTAAATAATT
>PVIH01023874.1:12633-24009 GCA_004025045.1 Sigmodon hispidus
GAGAGAGAGAGAGAGAGAGAGAGAGAGAGAGAGAGAGAGAGAGAGAGAGAGAGAGAGAGAGAAGCATAAGCTTCTGCTCTCTGTTACTGTTTATAGAGATGATATGATCAGTTTCCTCAATTGCCTGCTACTGTGACTTTCCTGCTATGATACGCTATAACCTGGAACTGTGAGACCAAATAGAGACATTCTCTACTTATTTACTAATAAAATACTTTGTCTAGGTATTTTAACATAGCAAGAGGAAAACAAGCCAATGCACATAGTACCAAGTTTTAACCTATGAATAAAACATAATAAATTGATAAAAGCAGTTTCATCCCTCTCCAACCCCAAGGAGCATGATATAGAGCTAAATAGTGCCTGGTAGATAAGATGAAATCAAAAGCAAACCTTAGATTTGAAAGCATATATGGTCTCTCCACTGTGAAACCAAGCAGTGAGGAAAGCTGAACAGCCTCTCTATACAGGTCATTGAATGCATATAAACCTGTGGTGCTCATACTGACAACGCCAAAGCAACTAAAAACCTGTGACTAGATAGCTCATAGGCCGAAGAAAAAGCCTACCAACATTAATCTGATAAAGTATAAAATAAAACAGCAATACAATCGCTCCTAATGAAACACTGCTATATTCATACATATCAGTGCATGGCTCAATCATCATCACAGAAAGTTCTTCTGGCAGTAGATGGGAATTAACACAGAGAACCACTGCAGAACAATGAAGAAAGAAGCTTTAACACACTCAGTCCTAAAAGGGATGTCTTCATCAAACTCCTGACGTCAAATCTCAGTATTCTGGAGAAGAGGAAAAACTAGGATTGTAAGAACAAGAGGTTGTAGTTAACTTTGAGGAAACAGTATCTTCCAAAGCTGAACTGATATACATGTGATGTCAAAAAGTCTGTAACAGCACTCAGAAGAACTAAAGAGGTTCAAAGCAGATGCAATATCAGTTCTGAGAAGAGGCAATACACACAATGCCATACCCTAACCAAATAGCCTTTTGCCATGTATGCCTGTTTGGACTAGAAATACCCATTTTATTTTTCCAATAGCTTATCATTGGGTGTATCAACCACACTTCAGGGCAGAACCTATGTCCAGGAGTAGTTTGTCAACAAAAAGAGACTCCGTATATGCATTGGTTTGTGCTGGAGTCCTTTTGTTTAATTTTGTCGGGTGGTTGTTTGCTTGTAATGCTTTGCTTTTGCTTATTGATTGTTTATTCTGATTTTTGTTTTTGTTTTGTTTTTTCAGTTTTTGGAGGAAGATGGAATATGAAGTTGGGAGGGAAGGTCTTATAGAAGTTTATGGTGGAGAAGTATAAAAACTATATATTACATAAAAATAAATTATATGAAAAAATAATTTAACTTTCTTCATGAGTAAACTAAGACAAAAGCTGAAACTTCTCAGGCCATAGGCACCTTCTAACTTACATCACTGGCACATAGGTATAAGACTAAGCTAGTTCCTGTGGCTTGGACCATTAAGTCACAACATTTCAGGTCAGTAAAGGAATTGCCTCTTTTATTTATCCAACAACCTGGCGAACTTCAGTGCAGAGTAAGATTCCACTGGCCAAAGATAATGCAGAGACATTAAAGCAGGCATTTACCTGCAAAATCCTTTTTGAAGGTAAACATTGTAAGTCTTAACAATAGGCAGACGTCCTTGACAACTGGTTGTAGGCCAGTGCCTCAAGACAGAACCTTAACACATATAGCTTCATAACATGAATTTGTGTTGTATTCCAAACAAACACTAGACAGATGCAGTAATATTGGACCATAAAATGAGTACAGAAGCAAGCAGGTAGCCAAATGGTCTTGATCTGTCTCTGTTTTATCCTTACATCAATGGGCTGTGAGAACCAAGTACAAAACAGAATTACTACACCAGCCATAGGACTGACTGATTTCTTCTTTCATCAGCTTGCAAGGCAGCAGAACATAGAATGTGCTTGTCCACTTTAGAGAAGGCAGGAATGTAGGCAAAATGTCACATTGGACTTCAGTGTCACATCCAGCTGGAGAACTCAACACTGCACATAATTACATGACACCTGTCTACAAAATGTTTACTGTGAAGAAGCCATCTGGTTCTATATAGACTCTAAACTGAAACATGTCAATGAAGCAACAATATGATATTTTTTTCTGTACTCCCATACTAATGCTGATCACCATACAAATTGTGCATGTAAAAGTAAACTTGGGCCTGAAGAGTCTTCAACATATCAACCACAGATTTGTTCAAATTTGACTTTAAGATACTCTTAGCACTCTCACAGTATCAATGACAACAAGCTCAGAGAAGAAGAAAAATGCCTGCTTGGAACATATGGAATGACAAACCAAAATCAACTCTAAATGTAAATACAAGAGTAAGTTTTTAATGTTTCAATAGACAGATATTATCAGACATCACAATGCCTCAAATCACAAACTTTCAGAAACTTCAGGCAGACAAAATAGAGTCCGGTGCTGGAAATAGATAGTGGCTAGTATAATATCTTGTATAGAAAATTTTAAAAAGCTATTCTATAGAAATTCAAGGACTACCAAGAAAGCACAGGAAATAGTTCAAGGTTTATCATAGAAACATAACAGAGATTTAAATAAATCTTAAAAGCATAAAAATAAAATCAGTGTTACAATAATCCTAAGGCACACATGTATAACTGCTAACGAACAGGTCTCCAGTTGGATATAAGACACATTCAACAAGAAGAAAACCAAGTCTAGTATTGGAAACCTAGCCAACTAGCCAGGGCTAGTGCCGTCATAGTTCTTGGAGAAGAATATATAACTGCCACTTTAATAAGCCAAGACAATTTATAACTACTATTTTGTATATTTATAAGGAAAACCTTTTCTCAACAGATAGAGAATATTATAAAAAAATACAACCAATCAAAATGCAAAGTTTTTGAGCCCAGTTCCAATGGACACATCTACAAACTCTCACACCTAAGACAGAAAAGGAGTTTGCTGTGAGATTGTGTCATCTAAAAGTATCTAAATCTACACCCATGAAGTCTCACTAATATGATTACCTAAACATGTGATAAATAAGAAAAACAATAAGCCTGCCAAAGTGGATGGGGAAAGTCCACCAAACCTCAATCCTATACAAAGAACTACAGGCAACTAATACTGGGAGAGTGAGAGAAATAGTCTTCCACATATAAAATAAACCAATTGTTTATCCAGCACTAAATCATTAGCCCTTAAGACTTACATGAAAATAACATTATTCAGAATGACCAGATTATATTTTATGTATATGTATATCTACATATAGCAATAATTTTTAAAAAGAGGTAATGCATTTAAAAAACAACAAGGAGATTTTCGGGAGAAAAGAAAAGAGCTACATTTTGTGCCTTCCAAAAAAAGTAATACAAAAATAAAATCAAAAAATGCAAAAGGTAGTAATTGCCAATCGCTCATTATTAAAGAGTAAGCTTAGAAAGCAGCTTCTCCATCCAATCCAGATTTCTGTCTTGACTTCATCAGAAATATGTTAGAGTGAATATAAGAGAATTGAAGGGGGAAATGTTGGCTTGATATGACTATTGTAAATTACTGTGTACATGTACATAATTCTCAAATCATAAAGCTAAAATAAAATGTAAAAATTAAAATTTTAAAGATGGGGAGAAGAGAGTGACTGGGGGTGGGAGTGGAAAGGGAGTTTGAACAAGGGGATACATGGATAAAAAATGAGACTTTATACATAAAAAAGGAAAAGAAAAAAAATCAATAAATAGAATAGTCATTAAAATCAAAGACTGGTTATATCAAAAAAACACGTGAAATCAAAATAAAAAACGGTGAAAGAAATCAAAGGACATATTTATACATGTATGAATGCAAAGAAAAATAAGTTATCATTTGTAATTTTGATACAGTTCATATTTCAACAGTCTGTAATTTTTCATTGAAAGAAATGAATATGCTTATGTCAAAACATTGCTCATTCTTTGTTAAATATTCTTATGCATTTCTCAAAATAAATCACCAAGTCTAATTTTAATGTGGTAGATGATAGATTGTGGGAGATGCACATGATGATCTCAGAATAGTTTATACTATATGGTCTTTTACTTTTAAATAATTAGCAAAATGTGTAATTACCTATTAAAAAAGAGAGTAAGTAATTGAAATACAAATGATATGCCCCATACCTCTACATACTTTGGTGAGTTCTATGTACATCATAAAATACAGATGTACTGATGTGTGTTAATGATCTTTTGTAATAATAAAACAAAATATGTAAAGACAGATTTCAAAAGCTATAACTAGTTAATGTAGAATATGTTGGAATATATGAAGTTGACTGAAATTATTCTATTGTGGTTTATTAATAAATATTATATTTTGGTTTATATGAAATTTAATATAAATATCTGAAAATGTTTCCATGCATAAAATAACATGATCTTTAACAGATCTCATTGATAGACCTAGGCAGCAGGTGATTTGTCCCTGTCCAGCAGGTCCAGTTATTCGAGGGTCTCGAGGGGGGGGACCACCTGTGAAGCAAATGGGGGAAAGAGAGAGAGGAAGCCAAGCGCATAAAGAACGACAAGAGTCAGTCTGAGTCACGTCAAGGCTTCGTTTATTGAGTGAATGCTGAGGCTTTTTAAGCAATGCCTTTGGAAGGGGAGGGGAGGTGGATAGAGGAGGGTGCAAGGCTCCAGGCAGAGAGGGGAAGCAGAGAGAGGGGAGTTAACTGAAGAGGAGAGTGAAAAATTATCAGAGGAAGTCCAGGTGGCAGGATCTCTGTGGTCCCAAGATTCAGCAGCTGACTGATTACTGTTTGAAGCCCTATCTAAACGTACATTGTATGATGGGCCAAGGACATCCCATTTTTTGCAAAGCCTGCAGTTTAGCAAAGAAAACCTTATCATGGGAGACTCCAGGAAGCTCACTTCTGTAACTAACTAAGGACGCCTAATCTTGAAGGACTCCAAGAAGCCTGCTTTTGCAAAGCTAGTAATTTACCAAGGATGCTTTATCCAAGGAGCAGGAAATTCTAAATAGTCCTGGGTCCGTCTCCAACAGTGATTGAGCTGATTTTTTAATGCAAGCTTTAATTATGCCTCATTATTTGGAAAAGTTATATGTTCCACATATTTTCTCAAAATAGTGTAATTAAAACAGTTAACTCTTCTTTGATATCATTTAAAACTGTTGAATTTTTTTTTAGAATTTTAATGTATCTTGAGAAAATGCATATCATGCTGTTGTTATCACAAATGCTCTGTCTAGGTAGCCTCTGATCTACCCACCTTGGAGCTGTTAGAGAAAGATGAGAAAAAAGTTGGCTGGAAAGCCAATGTAAAGTTTAGATCTTCACCTATTTAAAACTAGCACCATCAGTCTTCAATAATACAGTGTGTGAAATCTGTTAAATGAAATTGAATTTCTAAAAACATGTAAGAATAAATTGTGCAGGCATTAGAACATGTAAGAATAAAAAAATCAATGGCTTTATGAAGATTATTTCAGCTTTTCTGAGTGACAGGCTAAGATATTCTAAGTTTGCCTTCATTCTCCTCTGCTTTAAACACAGCTATCACTGAGACTGTTGAGCTTTCTGTAAGAGCAAGGAAACATCTATCCAAGATGATTCATAAAGTAATTGTCCTGAGTCAGGGGATAGAACAACTCAGCATCTCAGATTGGTGAATGTTATATAACTGTTTCCTTCAGGGTGAAATAATGTATCCTGGAGTCAGGAGGTTCAGGAGGCTGATAAAACTCTAAAGACTTAGCAGGTTCATAGAACTGATAAGATGCACAAGGACCCTTTGCAAAATAATATAAGAGATGAATAACTGCTGAAAGGAAAAGAAATTCTTCAGTACCTGCAAGCTGCACAGGAAACTCCACTAACACAGATTCCTTGGCTGTCACCCATGTTGGGTGGAATGTTTTGTTGAAGCGGCTGCTCTGTCATTCATATTTCTTAGGTAATCTTCATCCTATACTACTTTAAACACCCCAGTGAACTCATCAATTTACCATCCAAGCACAAATGGAGTCTTGTTTGGATGGTCATTGCCCTCTCTGTCTGAAGTAAATGAACATAATATCTTTAGAAAAACTCATATAAGAGTTCAGGCAGTAACAACTGTGAACATCCAGTTCTCACTTCCAGAATTTCATCTGAGATCACCCACAGCTATTTAAGTTTTTATTTCTCTAATATTTTCTTGTGGTGGATTGGGCTTCATAGAGGTTACCATTACTATCTTAACTAAACTATTTAATCTCAGAGTGTGCTTTTCACAGTGATGTTTTCCCCCAAATTTTGAATTTGGTTCACCACATGAAATCTTGAACATCAGAATGTATTATTTTTTAAAGATTTTATTTATTTTATTTTTTTCTTTCTTTTAATATTATTATTATTATGAACAAAGAAGTCACACTTTCTAACCTTGTATATCCTTATTCAAAGTTCCTTCCCACTCCCACCACATCAGGTCATTCTTTCTTCTCCACAATTCCTCATCCCCTCCCTGGGCAGGCAGCAGGCTGTCCCATGGTCCCACTGACTCAATATTGCTTAGTTCAGTCTCTACTCCTGGCAGATCCAGTTTTCTCCCTGCTCCCTCAAGAGTGAGTCAGGTGTTCCTCTAGACAGAGTGCGATCCAAGGAGTCAGTCTAGGGTGTTTCTGATCCCAAGCTGTTCAGTGGTTGTGGTTTGCAGCTTGGACATGCATTGTTTTTTTCTTGTTTGTTTGTTTGTTTGTTTGTTTAGAGTCCACTAATGAGTGAGTACATCCCCTGCTTATCTTTTTGAGTTTGTGATACCTCGCTCAGGAGGAGGATATTCTCCAAATCCATCCTTTGTCTGCAAATTTTAGGATATCATTTTTTTTACTGCTGAATAGTACTCCATTGTGTAGATGTACCACAGTTTGTTAATCCATTCTTCAGTTGAGGGACATCTAGGTTGTTTACAGGTTCTTGCTATTACAAATAACACTAGTATGAACATAGCTGAGCTAATGCCTTTGGAGTGTGACTGTGCATCTTTAGGGTATACACCCAGAAGTGGTATTGCTGGGTTCTTGGGGAGATTGATTCTCTATTTTCTGAGAAACTGCCATTCTGAGTTCCAAAGTGACTGAACAAGCTTACACTCCCACCAACAACAGAATGTATTTTTAACATTTTATAGTGACTCAGTGATGGAAGAACGGCAATACTTGCTTTAATGAGACATCTACACAAGTACATTTATTACTCAGGATAATTTTAGTTTTAATTTTAGGAAGATTTTTGGTGGGGGTGTGTGGTGGTGTGTTTCCATATAAAGTTAAGATTATTATTTTCAATTTATATGAAGAATTATTTTGGAATTTTGATGGTGATTAGACTAAATCTATAAATCCCCCCTGGTAGAATGGCCATTTCATGATATTAATTATACAGACCCATGAGCATAAGTGATCTTACCAACTTCTGGAATAATAATTTGTTTCCTGTAAGTTTTTATGTATTCTTTTTATATCTCATGATTCTTATTGTTAAAATAGGAGTTATTTGTTACATGTCTTTCACCACAAAGAAAAATTTCTCACCAAATATAACAACAACTCTCCTGATGGCAATGTCTTAGACAATAAGTAATATAATAATCAATACTAATCTATTACTTATAATACATAACATATTTCTTAGTAACAGGTATTCACAAAAAGTCATTAAATCTCATATTCTAATGATTCAATAAAATTTTTAGCAAAAATAATGATAAATATGTATAATTTTTGTTAATATTTAGCATCTGAAAATTTTTGTTTTCTATACTTTCTTATAGACTTTTCTTTTTTTTCTTCTTTATTTATTTTGCATTTCTCAAAAAAACCAGTAAAATGAATTTAAAATGCTGAAAAATTAACAATAACTATAAAGAAGATAAAAATCATAAGCATGACTTATCAAGGGTGATAATGCAAATAAGATTGCTACACATACATTTACTTTGTTTTCAGCTTTCCCTCTGAATTTTTTTTCCATCCATGTATATCCTTATTCAAGGTTTCTTCCCCCTCCCACCACATCAGGTCATTTTACTTCTCCCCAACTCCCCATCTCCTCCCTGGGCAGGAAGCAGACAGTCCTATGGTCCTACTGACCCAATAATGCTTGGATCAGTCTCCATTCCTGGCCAAATCCAGTTTTGTCCACCCTCCCTCAAGAATGAGTCAGGTGTTCCTATAGTTGGAGTGGGGTCCAAAGGGTCAGTCCAGGGTGTTTCTGATCCCCAGATGTTCAGTGGTTGTGGTTTGCCGCTTGGGCATGCGTGGCTTTTTTTTCTTGTTTGTTAGTTTAGAGACCACTAATGAGTGAGTACATCCCCTGCTTATCTTTCTGGGATTGTGATACCTCGCTCAGGAGGATATTCTCCAAATCCATCCATTTGCCTGCGAGTTTTAGAATATCATTTTTTCTTACTGCTGAGTAGTACTCCATTGTGTAGATGTACCAGTTTGTTAATCCATTCTTCAGTTGAGGGACATCTAGGTTGTTTCCAGGTTCTTGCTATTCCAAATAATGCTGCTATGAACATAGTTGAGCTAATACCTTTGGAGTGTGAATGTGCCTCTTTAGGGTATACACCCAGAAGTGGTATTGCTGGGTCCTTGGGGAGATTGATTCTCAATTTTCTGAGAAACTGCCATATTGCATTCCAAAGTGGCTGAATAAGCTTACACTCCCACCAACAATGGAGGAGTGTCCCCCTTGTTCCACATTCTCTCCAACATAGGCTGTCATCTGTGCCTTTTATCTTAGCCAATCTAACAGGTGTTAAGTGGTATCTCAAAGTTGTTTTGATTTGCATTTCTCTGATGGCTAAAGATGAAGAGCACTTTTTCAGGTGCCTTTCAGCCATTCGTAGTTCCTCTGCTGAGAATTCCCTTTTTTGATCTGAACCCCTTGTTTTGATAGGGTTATTGAAGGTTTTGGGCTCTAAATTCTTGAGCTCTTTATATACCTTAGAGATCAGTCCTCTATCACTTGTAGGGTTGGTGAAAATCTTTTCCCATTCTGTAGGTTGGCGTTTTGTCCTATTGACAGTATCCTTGGCTTTGCAGAAGCTTCCTAGCATCAGGAGATCCCACTTATTGATTGTTGGTCTTAGTGTCTGTGCCACTGGTGTTATATTTAGGAAGTGGTCGCCTGTGCCAATTTGTAGAAGTGTATTTCCCTCTTTATTTTCTATCAAGTTCAAAGTGGTTGGGTTTAAGTTGAGGTCTTTGATCTACTTGGATTTGAGTTTTATGCAGGGTGACAGGTTCAGATCTATTTGCATTTTTCTACACACTTCCATCCAGTTATGCCAACACCATTTTTTAAATATACTATCTTTTTCCCATTGAATGTTTTGGGCCTCTTTGTCAAAAATCAGGTGTTCATAGCTTTTTGGGTTAATGTCTGGATCCTCAATTCTATTCCATTGGGCCACAAGTCTGTTTTTATGCCAATACCAGGCTGTTTTTATTACTGTAGCTCTATAGTATAGCTTGAAGTCAGGGATGGTGATACCTCCTGAGGTTCTTTTGTTAAGTAAGATTGTTTTGGCAATCCTGGCTTTCCTGTTATTCCAAATGAAATTGAGTATTGTTCTTTCAAGGTCCAAAAAATATTGTGTTGGGATTTTAATGGGCAGTGCATTGATGATTATTTCCTGACATCAACTCCTTCTAGGTGAGTTCGCTTCTAATTGTTCTAAGGCTTTCAGCTGAGCTGTTAGCTCTCTAGTGTGGGATTTCTCAAGGTTTTTCATATAGCCATCTAGTGCTATGAATTTTCCTCTTAAGACTGCTTTCATTGTGTCCCACATGTTTGGATATGTTGTAGATTCATTTTCATTGAATTCTAGGAAGACTTTGATTTCTTTCTTAATTTCTTCCTTGACCCAGAGATGGTTCAGCTGAGTGATGTTTAGTTTCCATGAGTTGGTAGGCTTCCTTTGGGTTTTGATGTTGTTGAACTCTAACTTTAGGCCCTGGTGGTCTGATATGTTACAAGGGATTATTTCCATTTTTTGTATCTGTTGATATTTGCTTTATGACCAATTATGTGGTCGATTTTGGAGAAAGTTCCATGAGGAGCTGAGAAATATGTATATTCCTTTGCCTTTGCGTGGAAGCTTCTGTAGATATCTATGAAATCCATTTGCATCATAACCTCTTTCAGACTCCTTATTTCTCTGTTGAGGCTCTGTCTGGTTGATCTATCCAGGGTTGAAAGTGGGGTATTGAAGTCTCCCACTATTAGGGTGTAAGAATTGATGTGGGATTCGAGCTTTAGCAGTGTTTCTTTTACATATGTAGGTGCCCTTATATTAGGGGCATAAATATTTAAGATTGAAATCTCCTCTTGACCAATTTTTCCTGTGATGAATAAGTAGTGACCATCTTGGTCCCTTTTAATTGCTTTTAGCTTAAAGTCTACTTTGTTAGATATTAGGATTGCAACCCCTGCTTGTTTCTTAGGACCGTTTGACTGGAAAATGTTTTCCCAACCCTTTATTCTAAGCCTGTGTCTGTCTTTGCAGTTGAGGTGTGTTTCTTGTAGGCAACAGAAGGATGGCTTCTGTTGTTGTGTCCATCTTGTTAGTGTGTGACATTTTATAGGAGAGTTGAGACCATTGATATTAAGGGAAATTAGTGACCATTGATTCATATTTCCTGCCATTTTTGGTGGCAATTTGTTTGTAGTTCCTTTCTCTATGGTATTCTTCTGTGACTTATTGATTGTTTGTGATTTCGTGGGTGTATCTGGGGTCCTTAGGTTGGAGTTTTCCCTCTAATACTCTCTGTAGTGCTGGATTGGTAGATAGATATTCTTTCAGTCTGACTTTGTCCTGAAATACCTTGTTTACTCCATCTATGGTGATTGATAAATTTGCAGGGTATAGTATTCTAGTTTGGCATCTATGCTGTTTTAGTGTCTGTATAACTTCTGACCAAGCCCTTCTAGCTTTCATCGTTTCCATTGAATAGTCAGGCGTTATTCTGATGGGTCTGCTTTTAGATGTGAGTTGGCCCTTTTCTTTTGCAGCTCTTAAAATTTTTTCTTTGTTCTGTATGTTTTGTGGCTTGATTATAATGTGGCTCGCTGACTTTTTTTTGCGATCATATCTATTTGGTGTTCTGTAAGCTTCTTGTATCTTTATAGGCATTTCCTTCTTCAGGTTAGGGAAGTTTTCTTCTATGATTTTATTGAAAACATTATCTGTGCCTTTGAGCTGGTATTCTTCTCCTTCTTCTATTCCTATTATTCTCAAATTAGGTCTTTTCATGGTGTCCCAGATTTCCTGAACATTTTGAGT
>PVIH01023875.1:0-18420 GCA_004025045.1 Sigmodon hispidus
TTCACAAACTCAAGGTTGCGACCAGACAGATAATGAAGGGTTGCTAAGAGACAATCGGATAGCAGGGAGCTGCTGCATACCAAAGAGAGCTATGTAAAGTCTGTAATCAGAAACTCCCCCTCCCAGCAAACGACCGGTTCCTCCCGCCGTTCCTTCCCGCCACTAGGCCTTCATCCAATAAGTGAAAGTTGTTGTTTGAATGTACAAATAATCTCTCTGTTTTCCCTATAACCACGCCTTTTGCTTCTGTAAGTCTGCCTCCTGCTCTCCCCTATGCAATAAAAAGCCCCTGAACAAAAGCCTCAGCGCGCCAGTCAGCTCCCCGAGTTGCTGCCGCCCGGAGGTACCTTCACCCCAATTAAATCCTCTTGTTGTTACAGCTGATTCGTGGTTTCGGTTCGTTCCTGGGTTGGGGTCTCGTCCTGAAGGAAAGTCCTCCCCCGGAGGTCTTTCACTACCCCAGCTCAGCACCTCTTTCCACTAAAACAGCTGCTTACTAATAGGAGACCACTTCTCTCCTTTCTTGATTTTTATCATCTCTCCTATGAGGACAGTGAAGGGGGAGGAAGCAGATGGGAAAGGAAGTGATGTTATGGAGTAGCCTGAGTGTGTGCAGTCACCTGAGGGACCAGGATGGCTCTGGGAGTTAATATTGCCCAGGGTAAGGTGAAAGAATCTGGGTTCCAGCAGGGGATTCTACACAGTCAGACCCATAAAGACTGACCATTGGGCTGACCTGCAATCATCTCTGGGCAGAATATATAAAACCTAGAGCTAAGTTCCCTAGAAATGCACCCGCAGGTACAACCAGAAGTTTGCTTTCTATGTCTTTTAAAGCCAATAAAATGACAGTGAAGATTACCCATTACAGCCCTGTTCCTGAGGCCACATGAAGTTAGACTCCTGAGAACAGGACAGGAGGGCTGCAAGTCTGGTTTAGTCCACTCAGGGAGTTCACAGCAGGACCCCCCTCTGGTGCTCTTCTTTTTAAGATTTACTTAGTTATTTGTGGATGTCTCGCTCTTTCCTCCTGCTGGACAAGTAGAGAATAAAACCAGGAATTTGATCTGATGGTAATGACATAAACCTTTAATCCCAGCACTCTGGAAGCAGAGGCAGGAGGATTTCTGTGAATTTGAGGTCATTCTGGTCTACAAAGAGAGTAGACAACCAGGTTGGTTACACAGAGATAACTGTGCCTCAAAACAAAAACAAAACAAAAATATATGATCAAAAACAGGAGTTTGGTCCATATAGCATCTATGTTCACAAAAAAACCACTCTATTATTAAATTCATAACTACCTGTCTGTTTCCGACATCACTGAGTTCCTTTGATAAGGACTCTGTCAAGGTGGGCCAGGTATAAACAACATAGAACACACAAGAAATGCTCTTGGGAATATTAGTCACTATACTATATAACCTACTAATTTTATTTGATGGAAGATGGATAAACTTCTAAAAGATTTATTTAGGCCAGGCAGTGGTGGCAAACACCTTTAATCTCAGCTCTGGTGTTGGGGTGGGGGGAGAGGCAGAAGGATCTCTGTGAGTTCAAAGACAGCCTAGAATACAAAGCAAGTTCTAGGACAGACAAGACAATTACACAGAGAAACTATGTCTAAATAAATAAATAAATAATAAAAATAAATAAACAAGGGACATTTGAGGTGCGGATATGGAAACCTGATGCAGCAGATGCTTCCTAAAACATAAAATCACCAAATTACAGGGAGATAAAACCCCAATGGACATCTCTTGTCAGCAAATGAAGCTTACAGTACCAGGATGGGTTACATCTAATTGAGTTGATGGCTAAAGGGAACCCCTAAACACTAGGCTGCTTCCACAACTACAACTGCTCCCTGCAATGTGATGGCCTATGCAACTCACCTACCACAAGCTGAGCTGGAGCCTGGCTAGAGTCTTCATCCTACAGACTAGTGCTCTTGGTATTGTAAATTACCCTGCACACTATCAAAAGAGAAACATAAGCTCCAACTCAGCTACAAACCCTTCCATCTACAATGGTGTCCTGGTTGCCAGACACATTGATGCAGTGATGGCACAGAGCTTGTGGGAGTAATCAATATCTGATTTAAGACCACTCAGCAGGATGGAAACAATGCCCATACTGTTTGAACCTAACACTAGACAGCCCAGCAATCTAGGGGAAACCCAAATACTACTGTTCTACTAGAGGAATGTAGCAATAAAATGACTCCTGATAGCATTTTGCTATACTCCTACAGCAGCGCCTTGTTGAGTCATCTCAAGAAGCTTTCTCTTACAGCAGGTGGGAACTAATATAAAGACCCAAAGCCAAACAATACGCAGAAAGTGAGAGAGCTTGGAACATCCACCCCTTAATCGGCTATCTACGTTAGATCTCTCCCTTCGGGGCTCAACTCTGTAGAAGAGGTGGAAAGAGTGTAAGAGCCAGAGAGGATGAAGGAATGAAGATGAAGGATGAAGACACAAGCAGCCATCTAAACACAGCAGGACTGATTCACATAGACTGAGGCAGCATGCATGGGCCTGCACGGGTCTGTACCAGATGGAAGCTCAGAGCTGAAGGACGTGAACACAGGCCATATCCTAACCCAGAAGCTGTCTACAATTGGTAACCACTTGTAAGTGAAAATTCAGCTTTTCTCCAAGGGAGTCCCACTATTCTTAAGGGTAGGCTGCATGCCCAGCTGTAGACGCCAACAGAAAGTGAATTCAACGGCATCTTTGGGGGTTCATTGTCTCATGATGTCATATCAGGGTTTTTGTGTTGTTTTGTTTTTAATTTTTAATTTTTACTTATATATCTTTTGCCCCTGATGTCCTTTGCATATATATTATGGCTCTCAGTTTTGTGTTTATGTGAGTCTTGAGTGTGCAAATGTGTGGGTCTTTGAATCTATATCTGCTTACTTGTGTCTTTCCTTGACTCTTTTCCTTCTGTTTGTTTGTTTTGTCCTGTTTAAGTTTATTCATTTCTTGTTTTATCTTGAAATATGTTTATCCCTTAGTCGCCTGTTTATCTTCTAATGAGAGACAGGAAGTGAGTGGTCTAGACTGAACAATGGGGGAGAAACTGGTAGAAGTGAAGGGAGGCAAAACCATAGTGAGGATATATTGTATAAAAACACATTTTCAACAACAAAAAATAAGATATTTTTAAGTGACAAAATTGTATTTGGTTCCCACAATTAGTTCACACCTTCTGACTTGGTAAGAGGAAATAACAAAGACCAGCTAAACTCCTGTGGTTACTTTGTTATGCCTGCTCATAAGAATTTCCACGCTTGCCACCAGGGAGGCTGGACACGCTGTGAAGAGTGAGAATCTTATTGTTATATACAGATTTTGTGGGAACCCCGGGTCAATAAGCTAGCTCAGGCCCAGCTAAGGGACCTGCTGCCCCAACAGGCGGAGGTCTTTAAAGAAAACTTACGTAATCAAAATGCGACACACCTTGATGTTCCAGGATTGGACAAAGGGGTAAGGTGCAGCAGCCACTGGAGTTTTCTGGTGCGAATCCAACCTTTGAATCCATTGGCTGCTGCAGAAGTTCACTCGCAGACCTGGGCCCTGCCCCCAGGTGTCAACATGCTAATGAATCCAGGTCCTTACAACTTTTGTAAGTGAGCAAAAACCTGAAGGAAACAACTTAAAAAAGAATTTTTTAAAATTTTTTTCTCATGGTTTGAGGGGGCTAGAGTTTGCTCAGTCCTTGGCCACTTGGCTCATGCTAGTAGAGAAAGCTCCCTGCAGTTTGAAGCATAAAGAGAAAGAGGTTGTTCAGCTCATGGCAAGAGAAAAAGACAGACAGACAGAGAAACTGAGAAAGAGAACACTTCTTAAAATGTTCGGTGGTATACCTTAAAGGTTAAAGGTAGAACACACTTTTAAACCCAGCATTGTGGGGAGAGGGAGCAGAGACAGGTGGATCTCTGAGTTTAAGGTCAGCCTGGTCTACAGGGTCAATTCAGGACATCCAGGGCTACACAGAAAAACTCTTGTCTCAAAAAACCAAAGAAAAACAAAAATGGCCTTCCATGTAAATCCCAAGCCCAATGTGTGTAGCATAGCTGCTTCCCCTGGACTGAAATAGCCCCTCCCTCCAGAAGGGAGAAAAGGGACCTTAGGAAACCTTAGAGACCAGAGAAGCTCAAAGGCTCCAGACTTATGAGTCCCTTCCCCAGGGTCATATAAGCAGCAAACATTTGCTGGGGAGAGGAGATCCTCCACAGTAGAGCTGCCATAGCCTGCCCTGGAGCTTCCAGATGCAGTGTTCATGAGTCATATCACCCCTAGTGGGTGGGCTTCTCAGTGAGGCCTCTGCCCTCGGTCACCCAAACTTCTGCAAGACTAGCTCGGAGGAAATGGCTTTGCTCTGTCTGGGAGGAAGAGATGACTGTTCACATCCCTCCAGAAAAGTCACATAACAGCCGTGGACTCCTGACTATCAGTCCTTGTCACCGTCCTTGTCCACAGTTATGCTGATAATCCAAGCGGGGTTAGTAGGGCTAGAGGGAATGAAAAACAGGATTATAGTGACACCTACAGGCTATCTGGGGAAGAGGCATTTTCATGTGTCTTTTTTTTTTTTTTTTTTTGAGACTTCCTTAACATGAATCATTTTCATACCTCCCTTTCTCCCTCAAGCTCCTCCCACACTCCTCCACTTCTCCTAAAATTTAGGAGCCCTTTTATTCTTTAATCATTAATTGCTATGAACATATATACATACATGCATACCCTCCCCCATACACACATGAACACAGAAAATGTCAAGTCCATTTAGTGTTGCTTTTATGTATGTATGTTCAGGGCTGATCACTTGGGACTAAATAAGCCATCAGAAGTCTCATTCCTAGAGAAAACTGATTATCTTCAAGAAAGATAAAGATAGAATTTTATGTGAAATATATAATCCAGGGCAAAATGAGTTTATTATTAGAAAACCAAAATATTACATGAGGAAATAATCCCACTTTCTATCCCTTCAGAGAATGGGAAGGCAATTACTTTGCAAATGCAAAATGATCTGTGAAAGTAGACAGTGTGACATGAATGATAAAAGCCGAGATAGCAAACACAAATAGATGAGATTTTGAAAAGAAAGCAAAGGCTGCCCCATCTCACCTGAATTACACCATGGAGTACCGAGAGATGCCACTTTCTCCAAATGAGGTTAGGATGCTAAAACACCTCACAGATTCGGCAGCACAAACTTCCTGAGTCCACCAAGTCCAGGTCCGGTATGAGGTCACAGCCAGCAAGGACAGCCACAGGAGGTAAACTCCTTTCTGATCCCCAGCTGTTAACAACGTGTTTTCCTTGTGGAAGTCAAAGTACAATTCTGTATGCCAAAGGCTGGGGTATATTTCTGTGATAACTAGAAATCTAATCAAGACAGCATGGGATAGATCACCTCTTTTGTGGGAGGGAGAAGGGAGGGGGAATGGCATATGTCACTACCTCTGTGAGAGCAGGAGACCAGGGAAGCCCTTGCTATCAGAATGTCCTCCTCACTGCAGTATACAAGCCTTCCACAGGACATAAGAACAAGGTCCACCTGGTGGAGGCCCCGCCTTGAATCCTAGCACTCTACAGGCAGATACAGGTAGATCTCTGAGTTCAAGGCCAGCCTGGTTTACAGCGTGAGTTCCAGGACAGACAGAGCTACACAGAAAAACCCTGTCTCTAAAACTAGTAACAATAACAAGTTCCATGAGAAACTTAAATTTGCTGAGTTTGGAGCTAAGATACCTACTCTGACAGAAATACTAGGCCCTTTCTTTAGTCAAAAAAAAAAAACAACAAAAAAACAAAAAAAAACTGGAGGATGACTTTATTAGGCTGCCACAATAGGGAGTACAAAGTTCTGTGGCTGCAAGGTGTTTGTGTGTATGTATGTGTGTGCATGTAGATTTGTGCATGTCTGTTTGTACATGGGCATGCCTCTATGTGTGAAGGTGTGAGTATGATTGACAGGTCACCTTGCTATATAACAAAACCCTGCTCATTCAGGGTGAATCAGCATGAATCTTTCTGTAAAGCAAAACCTGGTGTGGTGGTAATTAAGGAACAGTACCAGGATATCACTGTTGAATAAAAGGAGGGAAGGGCGAGAGCGAAGCAGTTCTCACAGTCACTTCAGTATCAGAGAAAGTAAATACAGAAATGTCTATACTGTATATTTTATAGTCATTGACTTCTTTCTATGGTGAATTAATGATTAATCAGAGTAAAAGCCTGTTGAGGTAGGATCTTGATCAGATGATAAGGGTCTGGTCATGATAGCTCCTGCCTTTAGTTAGTATTTGCCTTGTATTAGGCAAATACAGGTGGATCTCTATGAGTTCAAGGCCAGCCTGGTTTACAGAGTGAGTTCCAGGGCAGCCAGGCTACACAGAGACATATTTTCTCAATCCCTCTCAGATACAAGTTAGAATCCAAACCAGACCTTCTCAGGTCCCATCCATCTGTCTCTCTCCACCCTGATAGTTGTGTACAGGGATGCCCAGCCTATCAGACTCTAAGTTATAGGGGCTATCAGCAGCATATTCCATATGAGGAATACACAGAAACTACATGATATCCTGCCACTTCTAACATACTCAAAGTCACAGATTGCTTCCCCAAAAGTCACACAGCCCTTACACTCCAGCCATCGAGGAATCAGAGAGCCTGACATAGGCATATACTATAGACTACTCAACAATCATGAGGCATGAAATCTCCCTGAAGCTATTGAAAGGAACCCTCTACTCTACTTTGTGGACCTGGACTCTCCTCAGAGCCTCCACCATAGTGTCTCTCCACCATGCTAATAATTCTTCTTTTACCCAAAAGGACACATACACACACAAAGTGAAGACAATGGCAACAGTCCTGGAGTTTGAGATCACTGAATTCCCACACTCCTTCCATAGCAAGATGATTAAAATAGATACCTTCCTTTTTGCTTATATGATTTTTTTTTCATTCTGTCAAAAGTCTTACTATGAAGCTGAAGCTGTCCTGGAACTTGCTATTATAACACAAGGTAGTCTGAAACTCAATTTCTTCTTACATCCATCTCTCAACCGAGTAGATTATGCGTGAGTCCCTATGGCCCAGCTCCCATACTCAGCTTCTAAACAGGTTACCTGAAGGTTAACCTTCAGCCTCGCCTCCTCAGGAAAGTCTGACTTCAGACTGTCACACACAAATACAAATGGCATTTTGAAGGACAGGTGCTCCTGTTCTGGTTATCCCCTGTACTCACACACTGCATCCAGCCATTATGTCATCCTGCCTTGATCAACCTTTCCTGATGCTCATAACAAGCCCTGATATCCTGGGCCTCAATTTCTCCTCAGGAGCAAGAGCATGAGAGGATTGACTCTGAGGTACAAGGAGACACTGCCTGAGTTGGAATTCTGGCTCCCTGACATAGAAGGTTCCAGAAACTCTCTTCCTGATCTTCCTGTACTACCCTGAGACCTGGTCCTATTTGTTCTTACAGAAAATTCCATAAAGAAAGCAGGACAGATAGCCCCACCAGTCTCTAAAGAGAGATCGAAGTTGGCCAGAGACTTGCAGTTTCTCCCCAGGCTTATCGGAGAAGCCAAGGGCTTAGAGGAAAGCAAACAGGAAGGACAGCCAAAGGCTGTCCAAGCTCCAGTTCATTCTACAAGAACTGGAATGTGAAAGCAGCCCACACTTGTTTCTCTTCTCAGCAACTCAGTCTTTTCCAGGAAGGAGAAAGAGAAAGCTGTAGAGGACTGCATTACGGTCACCTGGAGGGGTGACAGAGAGGACTCCCTGTGACCAGAGGGTTACATTACACAACCTCTAAATCTGAAGTAAGCAGAAATTGTGCTCAGGCCCCTGCCTGGGAAATGCCTGTGTGCGCCTCCTCATGCCTCCCTGCCCTGCCTGTCTCTCTCCACAAAGACTATGAAACAGGCTCAGTTCTGCCTGCATACACATCCCTGCTCCTCTTCACTCAGTTGTGCAGGGAGAATTGCCAGTGGGTACAGAAAAGAAGCTGCGGGAATGACAGAGCTGCCCTGGCCCTCTGAAAGCAGCATGGCTCCTCCTGCCTGCACCCTTTGCCACTGTGCTTTTCGTCACATAGATATGAAACATGAAACCTTCACATGGGGATCAGTGCTTCTATGCCAGAGTCAAAGTCTCCAATCCCTGCTTTTGCTCAGGTGCCCAACTCTAATAAACTAACTCCTGGATCTTAAGAATATGAAATATGGCCCCTCCCAGCTCAGACCCTCTTCCCACCCAAACATCGATTGCAAGGGCGAAAGCCTGGTTTCCCACTCTGTGCTGCTCTGACTTTCTCCTTATGAAGACAGTGAGGTGGGAGTAACAAACAGGGAAAACCATCACACAGAGCAAGGTGGCAGCCCATGACTCCAAGTGCCTAAGGGACCAGGGATTATGAGTCCGAATGTTAACATTGCCCAAGTGATGTTCATGTAAATAGCAGGTCCAGGCACAGAATGTTCTGATCCTGGGTTGGCTATTACGACCCCTAAGCAAACATGGCAAACCCCACCCCTCACCCCACCGCCACACAAGTCGAACTTGAGGCAGCACAGCCCTGCCCTGCCCCCTCTCTGAAGACTGCTATGTAGCCTGTCCCGCCTAAGCCTTCCAAACAGCTGTCTCCGGGAATCGAAACTGAAACCTATTGTCACTGGAGTCCCCTCCCCGTCCGAGCCTTGGCAATCGGGACTCTGCTCCATCAAGTGCAGGGCCAAAAATAAGGTCTGTGTGGAGACCAGAGGCAGGAAGGCACTCCACAGGTCAGCCAGCTTCTCCCTCCTGACTGGTCTAGCACAAGGACTCCAGACCTCTGCATCTCATCTCTGAACATCCTGGGTCTGGATTCCAGTCCTAGATTTCTCCTTAGAGAACTTCTGCTGGAGGGCAGCAACGTTTTTCTACGAAGGAGAGACAATCCAGGAAGGCCATTAACATCTGGATCCCACATAACCACTCCTGGAGCCCGTAAGTAAAAGGCTCTTGCATGCAGCCTGGTCACCAACAATCTCCTGCAACTTCTGTCCTTATGATAGGAAAAGTAGAACTGTGACTCCAGGTCGTGAGACCTTGGGTCTGGCTTGTTTTGTTCAGGCAATGTTGACAGTGGGGACTCTCTCTGACAGTCGTCAGTACCACACGGCACTGCAGTGTCTGTGCTGCTCACATCCATCCAAGCCACCAGCATGGAGGAAGAAAGAGGACAGAGTGTGCCGAACTATATTCTCTTAGAATCTAAGATAGCACTTCTTCATCTCTCCATAAGAATAAACTCCCAAGATCAGAATGGACCACAGGCAATATCTAAGATATGTGAAAAATATGGGAGGAGTATGTTCTTTGTCTGGACCTCAGGGTGGGTTTTGAATAAAAAGTTTCTTAGTGACCTTTTTGTCTAACTCCATCCAAATGTTTTACTTGCATTGAAGAAAGTGGCTCTCTTTCAGGCACCAACTCATTAACTAATCTATAAATTAACTAACTTTTTAAACACCATCTGCCCAGAGCATTCTGGGCTCAGTATCCTCCTTATTCACCTGAAGAAGTTTATTACACTTTCCAGAGATAAATACACATCTTGATTTTTCTCACAGTCTTTCCTAACGGTGATCAGCTAAAGAAGAAATGAAGGTCTTAGCACACACGAGGATATTAGGACACAAAAATTCTTGATTTTAGGTTCCCTACAAGTCTAGTCTAGTTTCCACATTTCTATGTGTCTTTCTGGAGATTCATAGTAGTTTTGTGATACATGAACCACATAGAGCCCTACACAGAAAAATTCCACTTGTAAATGTGGTTCATTTTGCATCAGGTAAGCCATGAATTTTATTTAGTGGGTTATAATAAGCATGTTTTCAAGTTAATAAATTGCAGTAGGAAATAGCAAAGCTCTGTTCAGGGAACTAAGCGGGATAAAGCACTGTGGGAGTGGATCATGTGGGACCCACCACCCTTCGTGCGGCTATGGGCAGGTGTGTGTGAGCATGCTTTTACTTCTGTGTGTCTGCTCAGAGACTCCAAAGACACTGCTCACCGGGTCTGATTTGCCTTCCCAGGCCCAGTTCCCCTCTCACTGGATCTACTTCTTAAGCTTCCTTGAGGAGCCGAAAGGATCCACTTTCTTCTATGGGGATCTTCGTCCTTACAGAGAGGGTATGAGATAGGGGTATAATCTGGGAAGGAGCATTGAAAAAAGAAGTGAGAAGGTATGTGAATCTCCAAAAGAACTCTGTGGGTTCATTGCAAATACTTGGTAAGTGTTCTGAGGTACAGCACCCCAAAACTACCTGTGACAACACTCCATAGTGGCTCCCAAAAGAACTTGCAGTTTCACACAGTTACTCATGGCCTTTCCCAGTCTGCTTGTAATACACAGACCACAGCAGGATACAACCCTCTTGAGAGTTATCACAGGGTCCAGGATAGGGTGTGCAAGTGTAGAAATCCCCATCTCCTGTCACAGTCACATAAACAGATCTAGAAAAGATGGTTGAGCTCATCTTCTACCCTGGTGGGTAAAGCTTACAGTGAAGTAAAGCAGACACAGAAGTAGACCTTGGCTAATGACAGGCAAGAGGGGAGAATTGCCTTGAGGACAAAACACTACCAAATGTCACACAGCTCACTTCTGACCCCCATTTCCACACACCTCCTCCTGCACTTGGTCCAGCTTCATTCCCCTGGCTTCCAGCCAACTTTGTCTCAGAATATAGCAGCCCACCATGTGCCTATACACCCAGCTCAGGACACCTTCCTTGACTCTGAAGCAGGAAGCACCGCCCTGGCTGATCCATAACATATCATGTCTGACACAGGAACTGCTGGAGGACGACTCTGGATAGTTTCTATAGTCACTGGCTTGAAGGGCCTGCAGCCCCTATGCAGGTGTGATAATGTGACAGCAACCCATCCCATATTTTCCCTCCCACTGAACTCTGGACTTCTTTATGAACATTTGATAAAGCATCTTGGTCTCTTGATAAGTTGAACCCCAAAACAAGTTGTGAGTTGTTGGATACACTGAGGGATTTCCTTTACCATTGCAGTTCAGTTTTAGGCTGCACATAAAAGAGGACAGCATACACTGGTTCCCAAAAATTATAAAATGTGTTTCCATATGAAGTGTAAATGATGATTGGTGGCAGTGAGTAGACTAGGAAGGATTCCCAAGGGAAGCCTCTCAGCATGCATCAAACCCTCTAATACGTAGGATTGTCTTCACTATACACACAGAAACAAGGAGTCACAGGCCAGAGGTCAGCTTTTGGATTCTTTACATTCTGTGTGTAATTCATGACTGGTTCTTAAACATGGTAGTATACCCCTCTAATCTCAGCACTAGAGAGACTGAGACAGGAAGATCATAAATTTGAGGTTATCCTGAGCTACAGAACAAGACCCTGTCTCAAAAAAAAAAAAAAAAAAGACTATTTATTCATAATTCTCTGCTTCTTTACCTACAATCAACAATAACGAATACTGCTTGTCTAATAGGGTTTGAGGACTATTAAGTGAGATAAAGCATTCGAAGGACCCAGCACAGACTCACAGACACAGGACCTTCTTGCTGTGTGATTAAGGTCGAAGAGTGGAGGAAGAAGCCGAGGAACAGCTTCCTCGGAGACCCTAATAAAACCAGAGAGCTTCACCAAAAGAGCTAAGAGGTGTGCAGAGAGTGTCACACGGATCTTGTCATGAAACCATCACACAAGTCCTGGGAGGTGGGTAGCCTGACTTTCTGGTGCCTGAGGCAGGAAACTGGAGTTCCAGAAGGATTTCCATGTTACAAGGAGCTGAGTACCTCAAACACACAATGGTTTCTTGGCTCATCTCCTTCTGCAAAGAATGAATCCATGTCCCCAGACTGGACAACAAAGCTCTAGAGCACAGAACTGGATTATATTGAGGCACTACCCCAGGAGAGGTATGGGGGGGTGCCCAAACCTAAGGAGATTATGGAAGATGAAAAGCTGCAATTCAGGGTATATTATGGTCATGAGCCTATCCTACAAATAAATTATTGTGTCTTCTAAGGAAACCTCGTCCCTCAATGTAAGGACAGGACAAGTCTCCAGATGTTTTACTGGGTGCTCCTAATGGGACAAAGAGACAGAGAGGCTCTATTTAAAAAAAATCTTGGATTTTATAATTGTTTTATTACATATAATGTGTGTGTGGAGTGTGTGGTGTGTGTGTGCATGTGTGTGTGGTGTGTGCATATGTGTGTGGTGTGTGTGGTGTGCATGTGTGGTATGCATGTGTGTGGTGTGTGTATGTGTGTGGTGTGTGTGTGCATGTGTGCATGGTGTGTGTATGTGTGTGTGGTGTGCATGTGTGTGGTGTGTATAGTGTGTGTGCATGTGTGTGGTGTGTAAGAGGGGTATGTGTGTACATGTGTGTGGTATGTGTGTGCATGTGTGTGATGTGTGTGCATGTTTGTGTGTGCATGTATGTGTTTGGTGCTTGTGGTGTGTGTGTGGTGTGTGGGCTGTGTGTGTATGTGTGTGGTGTAGTGTGGTGTGTGTGCATGTTTGGTTGTGTGGTGTGTGTGTGCATATGTTTGTGGTGTGTGTGGTGTGTGTGTGCATATGTGTGGTGTGTATGGTGTGTGTGCATGTGTGTGTGTTTGATGTGTGTGTGGTGTGTGTGTGTTTGTGGTGTGTTGTGGTGTGTGTGGTGTGTATGTGCATGTTTATGTGTGCATGTGTGTGTGTTTGATGTGTGTGTGGTGTGTGTGTATGTGTTTGTGGTATGTTGTGGTGTGTGTGCATGTGTGTGGTGTGTGTGTGTGCATGTTTGTGTGTTTGGTGTGTGTGGTGTGTGTAGTATGTGTGTGCATGTTTGGTTGTGTGGTGTGTGTGTGCATGTGTGTGTGGTGTGTGGGTTGTGTGTGCATGTGTGTGGTGCGTGTGTGTGGTGTAGTGTGGTGTGTGTGTGCACGTATGTCTATACACATGCTCAAGCATGCATGTGGGGGTAGCTGGAGGACAACTTTCAGGAGTCAATTCTCTCTCCAGTGTGGGTTCCTGGGATTGAACACGGATCATCAGATTCGGTAACATGTGCCCTTAGCTACTGAGCCATCTCACTGGCCTTGAGTGATAGAAGTTTAATTAGAGAGAATAACATAGCAATTGCTCATGATGGGGGGAACTCTTCAAGTCCATCGCTAAGGAGCAGTTTGTGTGTGGGACCTTGTGAAGAGTCCACTTGGTGACCCCAACCAATTCTTTTCTCAGTCCTGGACCAGTTCCACTAATGCTTTAATTTTATTGCAAGCAATCAACCAACAAGAAAAATCGACTTTCACACATCAGCTTGAGTACCTCCAATAATAATAACACTCCCAACAGTTACACACAGAAATTTACAAATGTAAGTACTGACCAGAACATCAGTGGAGGGCTGCTTAGGAATTGTTTTGTTTGTTTGTTGCAGTTGATGGAAGATGAGCATTTGCTAGAGAAATATGATTCCCCGGGGGGAAAAGTGTTGTTTGAAAAAGGAAAAAGGCAGAGTGTGCTGTTTAGAAAAGAATAATGAAATTCTTTCTGACTGGGGGGGGGGGTCCTCACCAGCAGGTGGCTTTCTGAGGAGGGCTGGCTTCTATCTTTTCAGTTACCTCGTGCCTACTCATCTCGACTGACCTATGTCCCCACTGGGTGATCTGACTAACCTCCCTTCCTGCTTCAGGAGAACAGAACAGCGCTTCACAGGACAGCTGCACAGCCATCCTCCTGAGCACCTCCTTCCCCTCTATGAGTGTGAAATCCTCTCTCCTGTTTGTAAATGAAATGTTTTTGCTCTTCCCGGGTTTGGGAGCTGAAACTCTGATGCTGATACGAAGTCTGTTGATTCTGATACCGTGCTATGTCTAACACTGCAGCTCTTCTACTTCTACAGGTGGACCCACTACTCCCCAACATGGCAGACACACAGTATCCTCCACTGAATTCATCCTTCACCTTTGCCACATCGTATCAAACAGGGGACAGGGCTTTACCTCCAGTCAGCAGGACCATTGAAAGGGCCTTGCATGAAGGGAAACTGCTGGATGTGGTATATGGGATCAAGGAGACCGTGGCAACATTATCCCAAACTCCAGTGAACATCACAGTGGCTGGGAACTCGGGCAATGGCATGTCATCTTTCATCAATGCACTCAGAATCATTGGCCACGAGGAAGATGTCTCCGCTCCCACTGGGGTGGTGAGGACCACTCAGACACCAGCCAAGTACTTTTCACCCCTCTTTCCCAATGTGGTACTGTGGGACCTGCCTGGCTTGGGAGCCACAGCTCAAACCATTGACAACTATAAGGAAGAGATGAAATTCAGCCAGTCGGACTTATTCATCATCATTGCCTCTGAGCAGTTCAACTCGAATCATGTAAATCTTGCCAAGGTCATTCAGAATATGGGAAAGAGGCTCTATATTGTGTGGACCAAGCTGGACAGAGACCTCAGCACACGTAATAAACTTTCAGAGACCCAGCTCCTACAGAGCATCCACAAGAATATCCAGGAGAATCTCCAGAAGGAGAGGGTGAATGTGCCCCCCATATTCCTGGTATCCAATATAAACCCTTTACTTTATGACTTCCCAAAGCTTAGGGACATGCTGCATAAAGACCTCTCCAATATCAGGTACTCTGGGCCCTTAAACATTCTTTCTGGCATCTGTGATAAGATCATTGATGATAAAGTGGCCTTCTTGAAAGTGAGAATAGCCAACAGATGTTTGGAGAATTCTCTGAGTGCCAGGCATGATGATGACATGGAAGAGTGTCTGAAAGCTTACCGACTGAAATTTGGTGTGGATGATGAATCACTCCATCAGGCAGCCGAGAGTATGGGAACCGTAGTCATGATGTTCAAAGCTGACATGAAGTCCCAAACCATGCTTACTCTCTGCAGAAGGGACTGGAAAATGAAACTGATGACTAGCTTTTTAGTGAATGCATGCTTTCACTGTGTTCCTCATTTCAAACGCAAAAAACAAAATCGAATGCTTCTGTTAGTTGCCCAGGACACCAAGACCATCCTGAAGAAAATCCTGGAAAACTTCATCCACCCTCCTCAAATCTAGTAGAGGGGTGGTCTGTCACCCTTCTCCCATGGAAACCAGAATGCCTTGGGTCTGGATCTCACCTGGGTCAATCCCTATTTATCCACTAAAAATCAAGAAATACAACAACACTTTCTATAATGGTTTTAGATCCCTTGGGAGGAGTTAAAATTCACTCGTTTCCCATGCTTCGATTCTAATACATTATTGCATTGAGGGACAGGGGCAAAGAATTAACACTCATTGACCATGATTCTTAGAATTGAAATATAGGAAATTTGTTTTCCGTTGTTAAGTGTGATGTGTGTCTAAATCAATTTTCCTCTGAAACAGTAAAGTCAGATCCTTGTCATTAATGCCTTTTTATTCTCTTTCCTTCCTCTTCCTAGTTACCCCTGTTAAGGACTCATCTGGTAGACAGGGACACTTAGGTGGAGAATGTGGCAGCAGCTGTTCTCTGGATTCTGTTTAGTACTGGGGACAGGACTCCAGACAGCATTCCTAATGCAAGGTGTTGACCTTTTACACATTCTCTGCCATCTACCTAAAAACAAAATCTTAAGAGGGAACTGAGATTACATGAATCAATGTCATGTAAAAGCATTATGGCATCAATGGACTTCACACTGGACCATTTGAGGAGAATTTGCTAAGGTTATCTCTTTCCAATGTATAATGGGGGTTCAAGGGATAAGAGAAGGTATGGATTCTTGAGTCAACATAGTGAAAACTGGCCTTCTCAAGGCCTCAAAGATCAATCTTTTAGTCTATTTCTTGGTATCATAACAAAATACCCGAGGTTGTGTGATACAAAAAGAATGAGATTTATAAGTCATTGTTTTAGGAACTAGATAGATGTATAGATACTTGCTGCTTTTCAGAGTACCTGAGATCTGTTCCCAGTACCCTCTGCAGATGGCTTACAACTATGTGTAATTTCAGGGAATCCGATGTAATCTTCTGACTTCTGTGAGCATCCACACACAGGTGCTGTACACTCACATAGACACATACACACAAATAAAAATAGATCTCAAAGCTGGGTGTGGTGGCACATAACTTTAATCTCAGCACTCAGGAGGCCGAAGCGGGTGGATCTTTGTGCGTTCCAGGCCAGTCTGGTCTACAAAGTAAGTGCCAGGGCTTTCACACAGAGAAATTCCATCTTAAAAAACTTAAATAAATAAGTAAATAAAACCTTGAAATTTTCCCATAATTTCAAGAGGTGAAAAACCAGTTAGAGTGTCCTGTGGGGTTAGCCTCTGGTGAGGGCCTTATCCTGGATAGAATCAAAATGTCAGGGGCAAGGTCACATGTAAAAAGGCTCATGTAGGAAACAGGAAGCCAGGCAGCTTTAAGGACCAGTCTGACCCTTCTTATATTACCTAACTGTTTTAGGGAAATAATTCAGTCTAAGAGAACAGGATTAGTCTCTTCTAAGGACAATAACCCCAGGACATAATTACTCCCCACCAGTCAGTCACCCCTCTTAAAGTTTCCACCATTCCCATGACACCACAGTGGGGACCAACCATCAGCATATGAAGCCATAGCAGGTCAACAAAGCCGAGGATTATCAGCCCTTGACAATAACAACCAGCAATATGAAACCTGGGATATAGGAAGAGAGAAGTCACATGGTCCCGGGTGCTTAGAGGGAAGAAGAATGGGAATAATCTAAATCCTGACTTTACCACCCTTACTTCCTGCCTGTGCTACCCGTTGGCCAAATCCCAATAGCCTCTGGGACTTTGGGGTGGGAAGTGATCTTTGACACTGTAACAGGACATGGTGATCTTCAAATGTGATAGGCTGAGTTCATAGCTATCCTGGAATGCAGGAAGCCCAGGAGTTGCTATATGGACCTGCTTGGCAGGGTGAGAAGCCTTATAGATTGCTGCAATCATCTGTGCAGTCCCCTCTCCAAACACCCAGACAGATCTGGTTATTGTGTGTCCCATACACATGCACGCAGTGACTAGATGTCTCAGTAGACCTGAAACATTCCCAGTTTTCCCTTCCACTCTGTACTTGTTTGGATAATAGTTTCACATTCCAGAAATTCCAGAATTCTTCTATAAATTTTCCTGGATCTTGCTGAGGTTTTGTTTTGTTGTTTTGTTTTTAACTTTTTGCTCATGGAGAGGGTGGGATATGTGCAGTGTGCAAACGAGCGAGTTTTGACAAAAGTCTTTCAAAACTGGTGCCGCCCACTGTAAGACCTGTTAAGAGTAGAAATCTAATTAAGGCACAAGAGTTTCCCAAGCCGCTCAGTTCATGGCCAAAGTGATCCTAAAGATCAGTGCCACAAAAAGAAAAGGGGAAAAAACTATGGCTTTTTAAAGACAAGAATGTAGGACTTTCTCCTTTAAAAAAAATAATTATACAAGCAATATGCAGACGTTGTCTTTAAAACTCGGGAGAGCGTGCGCGTAGGCTTCCTCTACATTCAAGGCCATTTGCCAAATGGGAACAAGGCGACAAATTTTGAGTGCCTTTAGAAGGACAGATCTTGAAGACTGCACATATTGAATTCCATCCAAATGAGGGTGAAACAAATTTCCTAGGTGGGTGGCCCGGCTAACCAACTCTCAAACGGCACAATTTTTGGAGCGCACATAAACTCTGCAGCTGAGACCTCTACTAGAGCTTATATGGATGCAATGCAACTAAAATGAGCTCTAATGCATCGAGGTAGCGTGGCCGAGCGGTCTAAGGCGCTGGATTAAGGCTCCAGTCTCTTCGGGGGCGTGGGTTCGAATCCCACCGCTGCCATCAGGTTTTTGGTACAAAAGGAAGATAAACGTTAATCTTACTGAGAATTAGAAATTCTGACCTCCACCAGGTGGTGCAGTTAGTCCCTTTGTAAAGTCTGTATTAGAAATATTCTGCTATTAGGAATAAAAAAGACACGGTGTGATAGTAATCTAAATGTGGCTTTAACTAGTGGAAGATGAATTATCGAGTAAACGGTTTTTGCCTAATTTTTTAAAAGGGAAAAGTACAAGGCCCATGTTTCCGCCCGGTTTCGAACCGGGGACCTTTCGCGTGTTAGGCGAACGTGATAACCACTACACTACGGAAACGCACGGCAGTGAACGCCTCTGAAATTCTATTACTGTGAGCACTCTGCCCTTCAATGTCACATGTACGTGGAAGTATTTGCCTAAGACTCTGAGCTCAGACTCTTACCCCAAATCGTGAGAACCTGGGTACCTCATCTTTTCAATCAAGGTTCTTCTAGACTCTCAATGCTTTCGAAATCTTGGCTGTGAGCCCCTAAACATTGCCCAAGATCAAAACT
>PVIH01023876.1:0-23908 GCA_004025045.1 Sigmodon hispidus
AAAGTTTTAAAAAAAAAAAAAAAAAAAATTATTTCTAGAAGCCAGCCAAACGGACATCATAATACCTGGCTGCTGACTCAGCTGTTTCCCAAAGGATACGTCACATGGATTCGGGCAAGAGAGGGAGAGAGAAAGTGATCAAGACAAGTTTCTAGTAGGACACAGTGATGTATGTCTGTGATCCCAGGAAAGGAAGGGACACTTGAGGGAGTTCTGAGCCAGCCTGGGCTACAGAGTGAGAATCTATCTCCAAAACAAGGGGTTGGAGAGATGGCTCATTAGTTAAGAACACTGGCTGCTCTTCAGGAGGACCAGGGTTCAATTCCCAACATTCACATGATGGCTCATAGCCATCTGTAAATCCAGTTCCAAGGAGCCCAACACCCTCTTATGGCCTCTACAGATACTACACACACACAGTGCACAAGCATACATACAGGGGAGACATCTATACACATGACATTTTATAAAAGTTTAAAGCATCAAACTATTTATATAATGGGAAGTTTTAAACAATGATTTGCAAGGTTGACCATGGTACCACATTCTTGCTCTTAGAGACCATTTCCCAGGAGCTGTAAGACACTGAAGATTCACAGCAGAAGGCTAGGTACTGTGAGCTGTTCCTGGGTGACACACAGGAGGAAGGCTGCTGCAGGGCATGGAATGACTGTCACATGGCCAGTCTGTCAAGAACAACCTCCAAAGCAGCCACTTTGCTGCAGGGCAGTAATCATCTGATAGATCCAGAGCAAACTGTAAGCAACGTTGGAACCACATTTGTTTCTTCTCCAGCACCTCACTAAGGCAAGGAAGTCTGTGTGAACTGGATTCACCCTCAGGAAATTACAGAATGCTCAGGAGGTATTTCAATATACAATGAAAAGAACCCTGACAACTCCGTGCCTGAGTGTTCTGACTGGGTCACACAGCTTTCTTTTCGTTATGGAACTCAGGGAACTAGATTTTCTTCTCATTGGAGCAGGAACTGGCCAGAGTGAAGACCCACCCTGTCATGCACACATGGCTGGCAGGCTCCCACCCCAGTCATCTAAACTGAGCATACCAGTACAAGGTCCCCATAGACAACACAAATGTGCTGTCTTTTTCTGTCACAGGGTTAAGAACTTTTTATATATATTCAAAATTCTGAGTTGTGAAAATCACCCAATACTGTAATATCTCACTTTTGAGACTATGAGATTCAAATCCTTCCAGAGAAATGGTAACACTAAATTTGTAAGTAGCTACTTTCCAAGTTGGCTAAAAGACACAAAAACTCATGATAAAAAACTAGATTTAAGGGCTGGAGAGGTGGGTCAGTCGTTAAGAGCACTGATTTGCTCTATCAGAGGACCTTGGTTAATTCCCAGTACCCACATGGCAGCTCACAACTGTCTGTAACTCCAAGATCTGAGCCCCCTCACACAGACATACATGCAGGCAAAACATCAATGTACATAAAATAAGAATAAATAAATAAATAAAAAACTAGATTAAGAGTGAAACAGAGAGGCTGGCAAGGTTAAAAGGACAGTTCAAGTTCCTTATATTTTTTTTTTGTTTAATTAAAAAGGAAGGTTTTAATTTTTATATAGTAAAATTATATATAATAGAATAGTTTTTAAGTAAGAATTATAGTTATAATATTTAGTTTATTTGTATTTTAAAATTAAAGAGAATATTTTATTATTTATTTAATTATTGTGAGTTTAAAGTTTTATATTTAATATATTTTTTAAATTAAAAAGAATTATATTTATAATTATTAAATTTTTAATTATATTAAAGATTATAGAAGGATATAATATTATGTAAATAAATAGGAAGTGTAAGTAATTTTTAAAGTTTAGAAAATGACAGAGATGATATTTATTTGTTTGGATAGTTATTTAAAGTTTTTTTGTAATATTGGGGCATTTATTTTTAGTTATTAGGCTTAAAGTTTTTGGTAAACTTCTTAGTGATGTAGGAAATTTGACATAATTTATTAGTTGTTTTCGGACAGCGCACACCGCCTATAACAATAAATCTGACACCTCTCTTCCGACCTCCAGGGTTCCTGCACCCAGATATACATACCCAGAAACAGGCATACACATAATGAAAATAAATCCTTAAAAAATAGAAAAAAAAAAAAAAACCAGAAAATGCTCACAAATGTCTACCATCTACAGTATTTTTAATGCAGCATCTGAAACTAGCCCACCCAGCTAATATTCAGGGAAGTGTGGTGGAATGTTTTCTGTACTATGTAAATAAATGACTGTTTGGACCCATGCAAGGCACCGTAGAAGTGGGTGGAGAATCAGAGGCAGCCAGGTAGGAAGAAGGGGTGGAGTTTGCCAGTCGCCATCTATCTCTCGAAGAAGAAGCATGTAGGAATTTAGGTGAGCCACAGGCTGCAAGCCACGTGGTGGGTAGATTTACAGAAATGGGTTGATTTAAGAAGAAAGAGCTAGCTAGTAATGTGCTTAAGATATGGGCCAAGCAGTGTAAAGTATATAAGCGTGTGATTCATTTCTTTTGGAGGACAAAAGCCGCGGGTGCGAGAACCAGGTTCCAAACCGGCGACACACGTGTGCCAGGTCATAAATCTCCGGACCCATACAGGCCGGGAAAAACATACTGCAACAGATGGCGAACCAGGTTCCAAACCGGCGACACACGTGTGCCAGGTCATAAATCTCCGGACCCATACAGGCCGGGAAAAACATACTGCAACAGGGAAGCGCTGCTCCCTTTTCCAATAGGCTCCCTACTGTGGGACTGCACTTTCCTGGAAGGGCTTGGAAGTCTCCAGTGCAGGTATGGGTCAGGCATGCACTTGTCCTCACTGTGCAAGTGCCCATGGCCGCTGGTTTCCTGTAGAGTACCCAGAATCCACTTCTAGGAGGTGCAGCTTACCTCATTCCATCCAAACGCAGCACCGCTTACATAACTTCAGAACCGTTTCTTTTTAAAAACAAAACAAAAAAACCTTTTATTTATTTATTTGCCTTGGTGTTTGCCTGGAACTAGGAACTGGAACTACAGACAGTTGTGAGCTGCCATGTGGGTGCTGGGAATTGAACCCCAGTCCTCTGGAAGAGCAGTCACTGCTCTTAACCGCTGAGCCATCTCTCCAGCCCCTAGAACCATTTTTAAAGTGACAGAAATATCACCAAAGGCAGCTGATATTTCTTGGTGTGTTAATCTTAGGGAAGAAAAATGGCTCTGGTCATGTGTCCAGAGGTAGACACAAGATTAAAAGAGGAATGCAAGGGTCTCCTAGGAACAGAGAAGACTTTTATGTAACTGGTAGGCATGTTGAGTATGGCAGGGTTTGAATCAGCAGTCCAGGCTAGCACAGGGTCCTCTGGAGATTGAGGCTACAAAGTCCTTCTATTCAGGCTATTGGGAGCAGCCTAAGGCAAGGCTATAGTATATGTCAAGGGTTAAGAGAGGAAAGAGACTCTATAGAGACCAGTGCTGCTCTCAACAGGCAATCCTGGCATGGGCCACAGTCGGCCTACTGGGACTCACACTACTGGAGAGCAGTGGGATCTGAGACTTCCCTCTGAAAGAGAAAATGAGGCCAGTGAGTGGGTACCCTGCATTATGTGAGACTGTATTCTAATCTGCTTGCTCAGGAAAGCCACTTATGGTGGTTTGAATGAGATGTCCCCCATAGTCTTTTGCATCTGAATTCTTGGTCCCTAGTTGGTAGCACTGTTTGGGGAGGCTGAGGAAATGTGATCTTGTTGGAGGAAGCATGTCACTGAATATGAGCTTTGAGAGTTTGGGCACACATGTGTAGGCAGAACATTGTATCCATAATAAATAAACAAATATTTAAAAATAAGGTAATATACCACCTGAAGGATATAGCCACATGGTTAGGATCCCAGGGGAGCGAAAACCCACAAAAAGCTGATGAAAGAGATCATTCTCTAGTCAAAGTTCAAAGGTCCTGTAAGCACCACCCAAACTGTGCCCAAATTCTTGACCTATAGGAATTCTGTGTTAATAAAAGGGTGCAGGAGGAGACTATAACAAAAAACAAAGTTTGGGCACAGAAATGCCTCTACAGAATATGAAAACCACAACAGTCTCTGACCTAAGCAGTAGACTTGCAAAAGCACAGAGAGAAGTGAGAACAGTCTAAGACAGCCCACTTAAGAACCTTGGGAAGTGGTCTTCTGGGAGAAAACAAGTATGGCATTCTGGCAGCTGGTCTCAGCATGGTTTGTTACACCTGTACTACAGAGCTCCCAAAGCAGGCAGAGTCTTGTGCTTTCACAACCTACAGTCTATAATAGCACAACAATGCCTCACAATATGGAGATGATTCCATTTCTGCTCCATGTGGAGAGAAGCAAGTTTTCTTAAATATCTGCACACATTTCTTGGGTTTTGATAGTGGTTTATTCTGTTTTAAACATGAGTTTATAAAGTTATTGCGAAAAAGACAAGTTTGGTATTTTCCTTTTTATCCAATGCCATAAAGATTTTTTTCCCACTTACGCAAATTTTGCTAGGAATAGTGGCTCATGCTTGTACTTATAATATCAGCACTTACAAGGCTGAGGCACCAGGACAAGTTTGAAGCCAGCCTGGTTTACACAGTGAGAACCTATATAAAATGTACACACACACACACAAAAGCAAATTCATGGGAGTGAGGAAGAGAATTTTGTTGAAATATGTGGTCAAAAGACTAATAGTTCTCGTGCATGTGTGCACTCTAACTCCTAGTTTCTTCAGAGTACAGAAAAGACACAGCAGCTAGGATCAGGGTAGAATTAGGGTACAGCCAAGCAGTGGCAGCCTGCACCTTTAATCCCAGCATTTGGGAAGTAGAAGCAGCAGATCTCAGTGAGTTCAAGGCTAGCATGGTCTACAAAGGGAGTTCTAGGACAGCCAGGAATACACAGAGAAACTGTCTGGAAAAACCAAGAGGGTGGGGAGGAAGAATGAAAGAAAAGACTAGTAGAGCCTTGTCCAGCTGAGTTAGAGAGAACAGGACAATTAAAACCTGAGATGAACTTGACCGGCCCTTGCTGGCTCTGAGGATGGCATCCTCTATAACTTGGCATGCAATCAGAAAAAGACAGAAACTTCAGTCTTTTTATTATTTATTTTTATGTGAATTGGTGTTTTGCCTGCATGTATAACTGTGTAAGGGTGTCAGATCTTGGGATTACAGACAGTTGTTAGCTGCCATGTGGTTGTTGGGAATCGAACTCAGGTCCTCTGGAAGAACAGTCAGTGCTCTTAACCGCTGAGCCTTCTCTCCAGCCCGAAACTTCAGACTTACAACCATAAACAACTCAATTCTGCTAATAAGCCAGTGAACAAGGAAATGAAGCCTTCTCCAGAGCTTACCCACCAATGTTAGCTGCCAACACCCTGGGGTTTTTTTGTTTTGTTTTATTTTGTTTTTCTAGACAGAAAGTTTCTCTGTGTAGCCCTGGCTATCTTGGAACTTGCTCTGTAGACCAAACTGGCCTCAGACTCGGAGATCCATCGGCCTTTGCCTCCCCAGTGCCGGGACTAAAGGCGTGCACCACCATTACCCATTTGTTGTGTTTTTGTTGTTTGCTTATTTTTGTTGTGGTATTGCTAGGAATTAAACCCTGGGCCTCCCACACATGTTCAATAAATACTTTCCCACCAAGGCACACTCAGTTCCCAACACACTGATTGCAGCTCAGGGAACAGCCCTGTAATGACCTTGGGCTCTCAAAGTGTTACAGCAGCAAAAGAGCTACAGCTTAGAGAAGTTACAAATGGGTGTCCACCTCAGTACAGTGCTTTATACTCAAACTAGATACAAACTAAAAATCTACAGACTCGGGGAATGGTTAAATAACATGTCTCCACAGGATAGAAACTGTTCTCTAGCTCTTGCACAAAAACAGGCATCTACCGTGAGCTAAACTGAAAGCAGGCTGCAGAGGAGTTAGCCTCCAGGCAGGAAAAGTACTTAGGGGACTATTTAAGTAGTCTGTCTGTCTCTCCGGCTGATAAACACATGAATGACCTGTATCCCAGGACTCCTCTAACAGGAACTCATTCACAAGTTCACCAAAACCACATATGAACTCTATTTTTATTTTTTAAAGTTAAGTGTTGTTTGTTTTTTGAAACAGGGTTTTTCTGTATGTAGCCTTGGCTGCCCTGGAACTTGCTCTGTAGACCAGGCTGGCCTCATACTCAGAGATCCGCCTGTCCCTGCATCATCCCCCTCTCCCCCAGTGCTGGGACTAAAGGCATGCATCACCACCACCTGGTACATGCAGTATTAACTATTTGCACGTGGGATGTGCACACAAGTGCTAGTGCACTTACAGACCAGAAGCATTGACCTGGAGTTATAGGAGGTTGTGAGACACCTAGGTCCTCTGGAAGAGCAATGCAGTGCTTAACAGGTGAGCTATCTCTCCAGTCCACTTAGGAAAAGTTGTAAAGGAACACTCCTTGTCTACAGAAGAGACAGGGTTGCCCAGTACTCACACGGGGTGCCACACAGTAGAAGAAAGAATGCCACATATAACAGCCTGGGAGAATCTTAATTGGATGGAAAAGGGCCAGACGCAAAGAATATACAATGTGATTCCATTTATATATTTTTGTTTAAATCTAGAAAATAAAAACTACTGTATAATAAGGGGTAGAGGCAGGCAGGGGTGGCCAGACAGCAAGGCCTGCACACAGTTTTGGTCTGTCAAAATCTCAATTTGTCTGTATGTAAATTTACCTCAGTGAGGTTTAGTGAGAGATAAAGAGGCTGACAGCTTTAGATGTTAGGCCAGAGCTTACACACTGAGCCACAGACTGCAAAGAGCGAGCAGTGTCTTTAAAATGACCCACCAGCAATCTCAAATACTCTCTTCTGGGTATTTACCTCAGAGACCTGAAACATACCCACAAAATGCTTGGTGTATCTTTGAATTCAGAACGAAAAATAACCCAGAAGTATACAGCAGAAAAACAGATGAACAGACTGGGTTCTCTCACATAAACATTACTACTAGGGGCAGAGCCTCTGATCTGTGCCATGAAGAGATCAAAAGTAAGTGACCAAGCACTGGCGAGTCTGAGGTTTGAAATGAAATCCTGTGGTTTTCCTTCTTTTGGAGGGGTAGGGGGTAGGGGTTACTGGACACAGAAACACATTCCATTTGTGGTATTCTGGAGCAGGCAAAAGTAACCTGTAGTGAGCAGCAGTAGGAGCTGCCTAACCTCATACAGCAGGAGAGAACTTTCTGGGGTACACACACTGGATCTTATAAGGGGAATGGCTACCCAGATATCTACATCTGTCCTAGATCCTAAAGCAGTGCTTCTCAGCCTAACGTGCAACCCTGTGCAACCCTTTAATACAGTTCCTCGTGTTGTGCTGACTCCCAACCATAACATTTTGTTGCTACTTCAAAAGTAATTTTGCTACTGTTATGAATCATAATATAAATACTTTGAGACAGAGATTTTCTCAGGGGTCACAACTCATGGGTTGTTGTCCTAGAGTCAGAATGCCAAAATGAATAATTTTATTATATATAAACTAACTATATCAATAAAAATCAAATTAAGAGCTGGGCCTGGTGAGCATGCCTTTAATTTCAGCACTTGGGAAACAGAGGTCAATGGAACTCTGTGAGTTTGAAGCTACCTAAATAGTAAGTGACAGGCTAGCTAGGGCTACACTGTGAGACTCTTATCTAAAAAACAAACAAATAAACAAACAAAAAAAAATTTTTTTAAACCATAGCTAGACATGGTGGTGCATGCCTTTAATCCAAAAACTCAGGAAGCAGAGGCAGGTGGATCTCTCTTGAGTTCTTGGTCTATAAAGCAGGTTGCAGGACAGTCAGGGTTGTCACATAGAAAAATGTTGTCTTGAAAAGCCAAAATAATAATGATAAACTCATGCAGGAGACTGATCTGCCTTTAGATTAGTAGTCTCCTTTCACACAAGAAGACTGAATTACCTGCCAAGAAGGCCAGAATGCAGAACAGAAACAGAGGGAGAGCCTGGGATCTGAGTTGTTAGCATACCAAGTTTAACTGTGGATGGAGGATCCTGCCACATTGTGGAAATATGCCACTCTGTACATGCTGCACCTAACAGATGTCCCTCAGAAACAGGGACATATGCATCTGCTGTCATGGGCAAACCAATGCCTGCAGAAGTACAGGACAGGAAGAAGGCACTAACAGGCACAGAAGTGTCTTCTATATTGATATGCCAATGCCAGACATTGAAAGGAACGCCAGGGAAGCAGTATAAAGGGAGTGTCAGGATCCCTGTATACAACTTACTGTTCCAGAACCAACAATAAACCAGACTTTTTCTGTCTACTAAGAGCAAGCACACTCAGCACGGAAGACTCAGTGAAATACAGAACACTCAAAAACCATGGCCACTGTAACACCAAAACCTACAGAGTCATCATTAACTTTTCATGTGTTTCATTACACTTCATTTCACTTTACATCTGTATAGTATATAGTCACAACTAGCCCATTATATCTATGAGTTCCACATCTGTGGCTTTAACAACTGCAACAAAGTATTAAAAGAAAATCCACTGGGAGGCAGTGGCAGCTCATGCCTCTAGTCTCAGCACTCAGGAGGCAGAGGCAGGCAAATCTCTTTAGTTCAAGGCTAGCCTGGTCTAAAGAATGAGTTCCAGAGGGCTGGAGAGATGGCTCAGTGGTTAAGAGCACTGGCTGCTCTTCCAGAGGACCTGAGTTCAATTCCCAGTACCCACAACTGTCTGTAAATCCAGGTCCAGGGTATCCAGCGCCCTCATATGGGACATACATGCAGACAAAAGCATGAATGTATATAAAATAAGAATAAATATTTGGGGCTGAAGAGATGGCTCAGCGGTTAAGAGCACTGTCTGCTCTTCCAGAGGACCTGGGTTCAATTCCCAGCACCCACATGGCAGCTAACAACTGTCTGTAGTTCCAGTTCCAGGCAAACACCAAGGCAAATAAATAAATAAATAAATGTGTTTTTTTTTAAAAAAAAAAAAAAAAAAGAATGAGTTTCAGGATAACCAGGGCTACACAGAGAAACTGAAAGGAAGGAATGAGAAAGGGAGGCAGGCAGGCATGGGTCAGTACTCCTGGCCATGTGCCATTTTCAATAAGAGTCTTGGGCATGAGATCTGGACATGAGAGGCTCCTGATACTAATCTTCTAAGGACACCACAGATAATTGCATTTCCCCCCACTTAACAAGCTATCTGGGATACCCCTGTTTCAATAAAATTCTTTAAATGTCCCTCTAAATAAGAACATTTGCCAGTGACAGTGGCAAAAACCTATAATCCCAGCACTGGGGAGGTAAAAGCAGGCAGGTCTCTGTGAGTTCAAGGCCAGCCTAGTTTACAAAGAGAGTTCAGGATGTTACACAGACAAATTCTGTCTTGAAAAAACAAAACAAAGAACATTCAAAGGTTATATAGTTCACCCTATGAACATGAGCACATCATGTTTCCATAGAGACAATGAGGCCATTTGTTTTTCACTTTCATTTAAAAACAGTAGGTCTTAGTTCCCTCCATTGTAACTAGCATTTCCGTAGGACAGAGTCCTAATTACTTGGCCAAAGAGAAGGATTTCTGGGATGCTGACACAAGGCTGCTGCTTTAGAAGGAGTACACCCACACACCTCGAGCTCTGTGAGTCACCCGCTGTACTCTCTGACAAGCCTTATGGTTAAGCACACCCTTCAGCTGAGTTGAAGGTTCACTATACATGTGGCGCTGGACAGGTGACTGGAACAGAGAACTACTCCAGTGAGCAGACAGTCCTAGCACAGGAAGCTGCTGTGGGGGCCAGGACAGCTCTGAGACAGACCTGAGTATACACAAGCTGGAGTTCACTGTCAACTATGAATGGGGCAAAATGATCCTCCTACAAGGTGGCCTTCCAGAAAGAATTGCAAGTTATGATAAGTGAATGCACTTGAAAGCAGAGACAAAAAAGAATGCCTGCCCTGGTGTTCACATTATCTCTGCGGGAAAGGCAGAGGCCTGGGAGGAATATTCTGGGCTCTTTTTACATGATCAAAGATGATAAGACATAATTCCAGGTACATTCCCTCACTGTACTTGTATTTGCTTAAGCTAACTGTAAATGTCACTCCATGTTTTGTTTGTTTTAATAATAAGTATGAGAAATGTACTGTTTGCACTACTCTTAAATTCAAAAGCCTAGAGTCCTCTCTCTGGTAGCCCCCCCACACACACAGGACTTTAGAATATATCTTTTGATTTTTGAGATTTAACCTTGCTGGAGGTGGTTCCCCAACTGAGTTCTAAACCCTTTTGCTACCTTGCAGATTTACTTTTGCCTATTTGTAGCTAATTTGATGCCTTTAATAAAAAGCCTAGACACATAAATTCTTCCAATTTTCTTTTTTTCCCCTTCCCCCAATTCTTCCAATTTTTTCATGTCAAGTCATTGCTGTGGGATTACACTCTTTTGTACATTGTAGATATTTGTCCTTCCTACTGGCTGAATAAAATGCTGATTGGCCAGAAGGCAGACAGGAAGTATGGACAGGGCTACCAGACAAGAAAACTCTGAGAAAGGAAAAACAGACCAGAGATGCAAGGCAGACCCAGAGGAAAGAAGACGAAATGCTGCTATGAGAAAAGGTCCCAAACCACTTGGCTAATCATGGGTTAGTTTAAGAGTTAGCGAGTAGGGGCTGGAGAGATGGCTCAGCGGTTAAGAGCACCCTCTGCTCTTCCAAAGGACCCGGGTTCGATTCCCAGCACCCACATGGCAGCTAACAATTGTCTGTAGTTCCAGTTCCAGGCAAACACCAAGGCAAATAAATAAATAAAGTTTTTTTTTTTTTTAAAAAAGAGTTAGCGAGTAATATGCCTGAGCCATAGGGCAAACTGCATAAAATTAATGTAAGACTTTGTGTGATTATTTGGAACCAAGCAGCTGTGGGGAGTCTATTTGGGACAGCTGGTCCAGATCTTGGGGCTAGTCTGGGCTAGAAACTTTTTACTACAAATCATAAAGGATAGATAACTTCCAAAGTGCTGGAATTAAAGGCATGTGCCAGCTGATCCTGATGGTGCAAGCCTTTAACCTCAGCACTTGAGGGCACAAGCAGGTGGACCTGAGTTCCAGGTTAGTTGTAGATACACAGTAAGGACCTATCTCAAAATAAAACAAGCAAAGCAAAGCAAACAACATCAACAAAATCCCAAGTACAACTGTAACCATGTCTCAAGGTTAAGAGCACTGAACACTCTTCCAAATGGCTGGGTTTGATTTGCCAGCAGCACTCATACAGGGCAGTTCACAACCATCTGTAACTCCAATTCTAGGGGATCCAACACCCTCTTCTGGTCTCCACAAACTCTGTATAAATGTGGTGCACAGACATACATGCTGGCAAAACATCCATACACATGAAATAAAAGTAAAGGTTAAAAATATTTTCTTTTAAAAACATGAACCATCAGGCATAATGTCCTAGACCTTTAATCCCAGCACTAGGGAGGCAGAGGCAGGCAGTGCTTAGTGAGTTCAAGGCCAGCCTGATCTACTTAATAAGTTCCAGAACAGCCAAACCTACATAGTGAGACCCTGTCTTAAAAAAAAATCACGTCACACCTGGTGAATATGCACACATATTATAATGTAATAATTGGATATGGAAAGAAAAATCAGATTTTGTGTTAGGCCTAGTGGCACATTCCTACAACCCCAGCAACTAGGGAGGCTGAGGCAGAAGGACTACTGTGATTTCAAGGCCAACCTAAGCTATCTAGTGAATCTAAGGCCAGCCTGGGCTACACAGCAGATCCTGCCTCTAAAACAACAAAGTTTTCAATGACATGAGTTGGGTTTTTGTTGTTTGCTTATGTATATGTGTGTGGGGGGGAGAGTACCAGTACATTAAGGCCAGAAGCACTGGATGCCCAATAGCTGGAGTAATATGCAGTTGTGAGCTGCCTAATGTGAGAGCTGAGAACCAAACGTGGGTCCTTCTCTAGGGATGTGCACTCCTAACTACTGAGCCATCTCTCCAGTCTCATGGTTCAGACCAGTTCTACACACTCGGGACCTGCTATCTCTGTCTCTCATGTGAGCAGTCAGCAAATATTTATTAAACAATGAGAGTTTTAAAGAAAGAGAAAAGCTCCAACAACAACAACAGGGAGAGAGCCCTATAAAGAGAGCTGAATGTAGGAGAGAGCAAGCCCTGAGCTGGGTGCTCCCAGAGGGCGCCTTCCTAAGCAGCCTCAAGGTCCAGAAATGCTGCAGACTTCTGACTGGAGTTAGAGCCCTTCTTTCTGTTCACTCAGGAAACACCCTCAGTGTTACTCACTTGTTTGTGATGAACTGTGTTTAACTACCTGTGCAATAAATTTAGGCACCAAAGTCCTTCCAAAAGGTTCAATAGAGCAATTTCTTAAACCTGAGATTAGATAGATTTCACCTTGCCATTCCTATGCTTTGTACACACTGCATTTGCTGTTATGACTAGTAGTACTTTGTAAGTATTCCTGTTTAATAAGATTCATTTAAGAAAGCAGTAATACTCTAGCTGTAGTTGGACATGTCCATAACTCCAGCACTTGGGATATGGGAACAAAAGAATCAAAAGTTCAAGGCCAAGCTGGGCATGGTGCGACAGCCTTTAAATCTCAGCACTCAGAAGACAGAGGCAGGTGAATCTCCATGAGTTTGAGGCCAGTTTGGCCTACAAAGCTAGTTCTAGGACAGCCAGGGCTGTGTTCAGAGAAATTTTGTCTCTAAAAACAAAAATGAGTTTAAGGCCATTCTTACCTGTACATGGAGCCTTGAGGCCAGCCCAGGTTATATGAAACCCTGTAAAAAGCCTGTTCCCATGAAAAAAGAGCCAGATTCTCTGGAGAAATGGCTAGTTCCAGGCTAAGCAGGGTCAGCATGTTCTTAAAGCAGGGGATGGGTGCCCAGGCACTCAGGACACAGCCTGAAACTGCCCAAAGAGCCCCGGCTCCAAGCAGAGAACACCACCAGGAAGAGGTAGTGAGGGAGGAGATGAGGCAGCACAGAAGGTCACCACTTCACCACTGAGAAGATAAAGAAACATCATGGCATCCACCGACACAATTCCTACAGACTCCAGAATGGACCTTCCATCTGGCAGAGTCCTACTCTATCTGTTCCCACAGTTTATGGGCTCTGTACATAGTACAACAGATCTCAGCCTGAAAGATGCTACAGGGACATAAGGACTCAGTCTAAGCAAGACTGCTGACTCACACTGCTTCAGCAAAGTGGTGACATGAGACAAGGCACAGCGGGCAGCCCGGGCAGTGACCTAGCTTCTTCCTTGGTCACACTCCACTCAAGCAGTTTTTCTCTGAATCTAAAGAAGAGGGAGGGTCTTGGCCACCCTGATGAGTGTCACTGCACTGCAACCTATTTACACAGGTTTGTTTTGTTTTGTTTTTCAAAACAGGGTTTCACTATGTAGCCCTGGCTGTCCTGAACTCACTCTGTAGACCAGGCTAACCTCAAATTCACAGAGATCTGCCTGTCTCTGCCTCACGAGCTCTGAAATTAAAGGTCTGCACTGACAGTGCCTAGCTTCACACAATTAAAGTGTCTTGAATCATGATGCATTTGCCCTATTCACTATCCTCCCATCTAGGTGTCATCCAAAAAGTTAACAGACAACACTCTTGTCTAAGGACCATGGAAAGATGCCCACAAGCACCAAGTAATGCAAAACAATGTGCACAGCTGGAAGGAACCAGCTTCATCTTATCAATAGCATCCAACCTAACCTGTCCCTGGGCACCCCACATTTGAGCACATGCAGCAGCCTGGCCTCTAGGCACACAAACACATGGTTATCATACAGCTTAGCTCTTCCTCCAAGGCTGGCATTAACTCACTAGCCTGGAATTTCTGGCATTTGGTTGCTGACTCTGAAATCGTTCACCAACTATGAAGCTACCTGTCTCATCACAGTACTCAGTTTTATCATCTGCTCTTTTTCAGATCCTGGGATGGATATCCCTCTCAGGACAGAAATGTCCTTCACCAAGGTTAGTTACTGGCATGTGTGGTCATGCAAAGACTGCAGTTGTACAGTCTGGCTTCAGGGCTACCTTCATTGAAGACCAGGGATGCTTCTTTTGTCATCCCAAAACAAGGACCAACTCTGGTGAACCACAGCCCTTTCTGCATCTCACAACCTCCCTGGGACAGCACCAATGGCACATATTGGTTATAAGAGTCCTCCAGAAACCACAGTCCATCTCTCCTCCCTCATTGCCCCTGGGGCCTGGCCACTTTGAGTACTTCCCATCTTGCTCATATCACTTCCCAGCTGATATTTATTTTTATGTTTATTTTATTTGATTTTATGAGTGTTTTGTCTGCAGGTATGTATGTGCACCACCTGCACACCTGATGTCCTCGGCGGTCAGAAAAGGGAGTCAGGGGGCTGGAAAGATGGCTCAGAGGTTAAGAGCATTGACTGCTTTTCCAGAAGACCTGAGTTAAATTACCAGCAACCACATGGTGGCTCATAACCATCTATAGTGAGATCTGATACTCTCTTCTGTGCACTGTATATATAACAAATAAATAAATATTTAAAAAAAAAAAAGAAAAGAAAAGGGAGTCAGATCCCCTAGGACTGGAGTTACAGATGGCTAAGCCACCAGTGTGGCTAGAGAGTTCTCTGCATGAACAAGTGTTCCTAATTGCTAAGCTACCTCTCCATTGTGCACTCCCACCCCCATTTTTAAATGTTTGGCACCTTGGTAGGCAGGTGGTATTCTGCATCTAGTGTGCACCCATCTAGTGTGTTCCTGCTCAGGCCCTCCCTTCTGTACTATTCCCAGCCTCTCTACTTCCTGAAGGACAAATGTCCACAGATAAATGATGCATTTAATATTCTGATTATAGCTAAAGAGGCACACACTGGTGGACATGAGAGGCATCTGTCTGTGATTACCAGGCTGGCTGATGATGAGGATGTCTCCTCTACCTCTTAAGCTGAAAATCTGAGCTTACCTCATTCATTTACCATCATTGCTACAAGGACTCATAGGGCCTAGTTTTCCATCTATCTCCTGCCATAGCACAGCACTCTAGTCACAGGTCTTAGGTGAGCCAGACCTTCTCCTTATGAATGCTCTGTTTCCCACCACCTCCTAACTGCTGGTCCCCAACACCTGCTTTACAGACAGATGGCCAATCAGCCTGGTACCCTGCCTTCCCTGCATTCTTCGATAGCAGAGATGATAATGCTCTGGCCAATATACAGCTCCACAGCTTCCTGTTCAATGTGTCCTAGATTCAGGCTGAGTGAGGGCAGCTTTGCATGGATCAAGCAATTTCATACCTTTCCAGTTTCAATCTTCAAAAAAGACGAGGAGGCAAAAGAGCTGCCAAGGCCAGTTCCTTCCCTTCATGTCCTTCCTGCCCACTTCTAAACTCCCTGATATTGTTTCCTTCCTGAAACGCTGTTAAATTTAGATTACCTCCAAACCACAAACAATCACACCGATGGAAAAGATGACATTGTATATGCAATATAACAATCTCAAGTGTGACCACACAATACTACCACAAAGTGGATGGATCTTGCTCTATACTTGCCATTTGAGCATTTGCTGTATCATTTTGTCCTGTGTATGACAATGCTAAGGACCAACAAAAACAAATATTCTAGAAAAGGTGTGGTAATTTTAGTACTCAGGAGGCAGAGGCAGGAAGATCACTTCAAGTTCAAGGTCAGCAGGGGCTACACTTTGAGACTTTGTCTCAAAAACAAAGACAGACAAACAAACAAAATCAATAAAAAGCAAATTGTCTCTAATTTGCTCTGCTTTGTACCCTACATTCCTGACCTACAGCTGGGTGCACTGTAAGACATCCACAAATATATGCCTGCACAAATGAATGAGATAATGAGGTGGAGGTACATGTACTTGCAAAAAAGAGACCAGTTATAGCAAAGAAACACAAGGTAAGCAACCCCCAAGAGGTGCCCTGTGTGCCCAGGGCAGAATATGAACCGATGGCCTGTGCCAACAAGGGTGTGCACAAGCTCAATGAGAGAGGATCCAGGCTATTCTCAGGCATGGTGGAAAATAGCATACTTTTCTGGGAATGGAGCAGGCAAGTTACCAATTGCAGGGCCTGTGACAAATGATAATGACCTGTTAAGAAGTGACAACTCTCAGGGCTGGAGAGATGGCTCAGTGGTTAAGAGCAGTGACTGTTCTTCCGGAGGACCTGAGTTCAATACTCAGCATCTACATGGCAGCTAACAACTGTCTGTAATTCCAAGATCTGACACCCTTACATAGTTATACATGTAGACAAAACACCAATTCACATAAAATAAAAATAAATATTTTTTTAAAAAGTGACAACTTGTAATAAGGATAATGGGACCTGGATCAGGTAGGATTTGGGATAGGTCTTCCTAGACATAGATCTAAAGTGTGCAGAAGCAGTGACTGTCTAGCAACCCTGGACACAATGAAGGTAAGGAGAGGCAAAGCACAAAATGCTTTTGTTGTGGTCCACTGCCTGAGCTCTATCCAGTTCCCTGTCAATGAAGGCTATAAAAGAGCCCAACCAGGAACCCAGTGACCATACCACCCAAGAAACAACAGTCTGTGCTCCTGAGAGCCCCATCTATAAAAGGGAATCATGGTACTGGTGAAGATTAAATGATGAATAAACACACTTAGCAGCATGCCTGGCATAAACCACACACTGGAGGCATTAGCTGTTATATACCACAGAGAACATTGCTATTCCTCCCAGGGGCAACAATCTGCCAGAAAATCTGGCATCTAACATAGGAAAGGCAGACAATCCTACTTGAGTTACCCCAGAATATCTGCAGTAAAACCTAGAACAAAGTGCCCGGTCTTGGACAGAGAAGAGAAAGGACTGTGAGGGGTTACAATGGTGATCATCTGGCCCAGCACCAAGTAACAGTCAGTATAAGGAAGCTGTCACTCAGAAGTACACATTTAGGTCAGGCACAGTGGATCTGTAATTCTAACACTAGGGAGGCTGAGGCAGGATAGCAGTTACAAGGCTAGCCTGAGGTACATAAGCAAGACCCTGTCTCAAAAACAGATGACTAAGAAAGAGGGGTATATGCAATCCTCCTGCTAGTGCTGGAGATAAAGCAATGAATGATATATGGAGTATATGATGTAAAGGCAGGTCCAAACATGGGAAATACAATGCAGAAGAGTGTTTCAAATTTCCCTTGAAGGGAGCTGGAAGGTTGGTTCAGCAGTAAAGAGTACCTGCTGCTCTTGAGAAGGAGCTGGGTGTAATTCCCAGCACCCATGTGGTGGCTTACAACTACCTTAACGATGGTCCCAAGACATTTGATGGCACACAGACATACATGCAGGCAAAACACTCATGTGGTGCCTGCTGCTTAAGCCTGACCTGAGTTCAATTCCCAAATTCCACAAAAAGATGAGAGAGAAAAACAACTCGCAAAGTCCGTCTTTTTTTAATTTTTATTTTACTTATTTATTTATTTGCTATTTTTTGAGACAGGGTCTAAAACTCAGAGATATACCTGCCTCTGCCTCCTAAGTGTTGGGATTAAAAGTGTGGGTTACTGGGCTGGAGAAATGGCTCAGCAGTTGAGAGCACTGACTGTTCTTCTGGAGGACCTGAGTTCGATTCCCAGCATCCACATGGCAGCTAACAACTGTCTGTAATTCCAAGATCTGACACCATTACATGGTTATACATGCAGGCAAAACATCAATTCACATAAAATTAAATAAATAAATAAATAAAATGTGGGTTACCATGTCTTACCAAAAGCTGTCTTTTTACCTCCATGTGAGTACCATAGAATGTACCTGTATACACACACACACACACACACACACACACACACACACACACAGAGGCAATAATAAAATAAAGCATTTAAAAAAATCTCCCTTCAACTTGTCACTTAGAGAAATAGTCACTTCAACCCAGATGAGAAGAAACATGAAGCTAGGATTGGCATAAATGTTGCTGGCCTCTGAGTCTCCAATGTGAGTGATACCATAACCTGACTAGCAGGGACCTCACAGCATGTTGTGACACAGACATGCATTACCCTCACTCTTTCAGGGTACATGTATCATCTAATATCTCCATAACCATTAAATTCCAACACTCATGGCAAAACCCAATGCCAGTGTGTCCTGTAACTTGCCTCCTTCCAACTCCCGGGCTCAAAGGACAATGGCATCATTCTGCAGCTCCCTTCTGTAAACACTAACTCCCAAAGGAATAGAGAAATAAAATAACATCCATGGACTCGTTAACATGTGGATCTTTCAGGCTATGAACATATAAATCACAATGAATTTTCTTGAAGGACCTAACACTCAGGAATCTTTATATGAGCTAGGATAAAATGTAATTGTCATAACCAAGGATATTCAAGCCCATAGTACAAACAAGGTCAGTCCTGTGTGCTGTAGCAATAATATGTCCTGGGTACAAGGGTGAATACCCAGTTGGCTGACCTGACATATTCACCCTTGTACCCATCACAGACCTATCATTCCAAGGCCGCACATCAGAACCAGAGGCAAATCCATTCACTGTATGTTTGTGAGAAGCTGTTCACAGACCCCATGGCCCTCCCCTTCATGTCTTCTCCCCAAACAGAATTCACAATGCCTTTGCTCTGGAGTGTTTTCCCCTGTGGATGCCCAGGTCGAAGCTCTCTGAAAATGTCCTGTTCCATCTAGAAGACAAACTGTTCTCCTAGAATCACTGCTGCATCTTCAAAGCCCTGATGTTTCCAACTCCATAGAGATCCTAACCACAAGTATCATCTACATCACCAGACCTGGGGGCTCCTACAGATGCTAGGCATGTGGTCACAGTATCATAATGTCACTGTTTCAGGTGCCAGTGTTAATTAAAGGGACGAGGGGAAGGCTGTTTTGATGACTCACATGTTTGTGAAGTCAGACAGCGAGTGATGTTCACACCTGAGGAACAAGCTAGACCAGATGTTAACACAGGTAAATCACCCAGCTGTGATCAAGAAGGAGCTCAGGGGCTTATATGGGGCAGCAGGCCCTGTCTCCGGTAAGGTCACCCTGCCACTAATCAGAGCCTGAACCTTGAAAAAAAAAGCTTAAAATATACATACTGTAAGTTTTAAAATATATATATATACTTTTTTTCAAGACAGGGTTTCTCTGTGTAACAGCCCTGATTGTCCTGGAACTCATTGTGTAGGCCAGGCTGACCTCAAACTCACAGAGATCCACCTGCCTCTACCTCCCGAGTGCTGGGATTAAAGTTGTGTGCCAGCAATACGCAGCCTGAATATTTTTAAGAATGATTAGGAAAATGAAGCATTCACCTATCCTTTAAGAAAAGCAGAAGTCCAGCTCTTTCAACAGCAAAAACATTGTGCTCACTCTGAAGAACCAACTACTTTATCCCTTCCAAACGGCTCTTCTATGAGGAGGCCCAAGTATTCTCAGGTCCACCAATTTCACCAGTGAAGAAAGCTCCCTGGATCAGTGACCCAGTGCTCTGACCACAAAGACCTGATGTTTGTGCTGTATGCATTTCAACCCAACACAAGTGCTGCTACAACTGAGGCACTCTCCCTTCTCTGCCCATATTGCAGGAACCACACAAGGACCTGCAAGTGTGCCCTGGCCTTACACCTTGTGCAGTGCAAAAGCAATTGGTGATGGTAGCATGATGAGCACCCACAGTAACTCTCACATCTCCATACTCTATGTGCTACAGACCTCACTTCAGTTAGCATGTCACAGGAAACATGGGCACAGCTGACAGAGGAGATGAGCAAAGAGGGTCCAACGGGAGATATTGTGTGTACATGCGGTTGAAACTGGTGGAGATAGTTAGAATGGGGCAGAGGCTACAAGCTGACTCTCCAGAGCACAAGTTAACACTAACCACTTGTGAAACCAAGGCTTTCCACACTTCTCTGCTGGAAAAGCAACCCCAAAGCCTATCTGAGCAGGACTATCACACTCTGGGACACCCAGTCAAATGCCAGTCAAGGTGGTGCAGAGGTCCCTTCACATGCCCCAGAGAATAAAACTACTGCTCCTCCTTTCCTGCACTTAAAAATGTCCACTGGATACTGAGGGTGGGAGCAGGAGCTTGGGAAGAAATACAGAGAAGATCCAACACTGGTGCTTAGAAGGAAACGTCTTCCACTGAAGTCTTGGTGGTCATCACCCTTGGCAAGTTTTAAAAAAGTGAGAGGTGTCTTGCTCACATGCTCAGCTGTTATTTACAAACCGCCAGTGCTCCGAGCAGTAAGACAGAACTAAGACAACCCCAAAGAATGAGGTAAGGAGACAGAGAAAAGGGACCCAGGAAGAGACCGGGAAGGTAAAATTAATCTAGTGATATAAGAATGAAAAGTCCTCTGAACATTAATTCCTCCGGAGTCAGCAGCCCCAGTATCTTGTGATCCAGTCCCACCCACAGTTACCTACAATTTTACTTTAAATACTCAAATTAAGAGACAAGCTCCGGCAAGTGCCAGTGATGCAATCTACCTTGTGTATTTTTTGTCGTGCACCCGGAAGTTAACAAGAATTACATCGCGGCCAATCTATTTTCTCCCCGCACAAGGTGCGGTGTCCATGAGTTCGGGGCAGTGCGATGGGGACCTGGCCCATGGGGCGGTATCTTCCGCACGGCCCATTGCAGGCCCCAAGGGACTCCAAAGACCTGCCATTGAGACCTCTTCCTAGCCTGTCGTCGGCACCCGGCCTGCGCCCGCTCGCTGACAGCTCTCCAGGGCAGGACTGGAGGAGAATACCGCAGCGACACGCGCAGAGGCCGCCCGCGCCCGCGCCAGGCCGCTCCCGCCCCGCGAGCCCACCGCCAAACCCGGCCTACCGTTGCTATAGGCGTACGGGGACTCGGCTGCGCCGTCCTGAAGGCTCTCCAGGATCTCGCCCTTGCCCACGTCGCTGTCGCCCACCAGCAGGAACTTGAGCAGGTAATCGTAGCTCTTCACTGGGCTGCCCTGGGTGCCCATCCTCCAGCCCGCTGCACCGCGGCCCACGGCGCCACCGCCAGACCTGCGGGCAAAGGCCTGTAAGCTGCCGAGCGGTCTCCACGCTAATGCTCCCGCCCGCAGGCCTCCGCCCCCAGCGCACCCGCCCAGCTGCCGCCAGCTTCACCTCAGCCTCCTAGCAGTCCGCCGCCGCCGCCCGCCGCTTCCCGCACAGCACCGCGTAGCCCCGCAGCCCCGCCCCCGGATGCGCAGCCGCCATTGGCCACCCTCCGCCGGCCCTCCCCGGGCCATTGGCCTGGCAGCGTGGCCGTCACGATCGCCCCGCCCCCACGCCTCCCCACACACACAGTGCAGCGGAGCCCCCGTGCCCCGCCCTGCCCACTCGGCACTTCTATTGGCCTCCTGGCGCCTCTTTCCCACCACTGTTGGTCTATATGCTTGTCCGTCAATGCAGTCCCGTCCCCGCCTTTCCGTACACTTTGCTGCGGAGGTTATCTATTCCCCGCCTCCTCACCGTGACCATTGGTCAGTTCTTCCTGATTTTCTTGAATCATTGGTCACCCGTGCACGTCCGTCCGAAGATACTGCCGTTCTGCTTCCTGCAGACTGCGTCAGACCCGCAACACCCTGGCCTCCCGCCCCCTCGCTATCACTATTGGCTACTGCTGCTAAGGCACTTGTACCATCTCCCATCGATCATAACCTTCTAGGTCCACCCCTTTCCTAATTCTCGCCAATCAAGAGGCAAAGATTGCACAAATCTGCCCCTCCCGCTTCGTGGACAAGCAGCTTCGTGGACAACTAGCGACAGCTTCTGCCTAAGGTGACATGGCTGAGTCTGAGAGGACCAGGCTATCTATCGAGCGGCGGTGGCTGCTCACACAGAGACCTAGAAGAGAAGAAACACGACCTGGACGTACAATTTCGGGCTCGCTTTCCCCGGGGGTAGGGCGGGGGCGAGGCTCTCTCCCAAGTAGGCTGTCCTAGGAGGCGGGACTTCCTCCTAGCTGTGGAGTGGGCGGAGCCGCGGCCGAAAGCGTAGGTCCGCGGGTGACCGCTGAAGCCCACTTCTGAGCAGCACGTCCAGGGACTCTTATGGGGATCCTGGAGGCGTGAACCAGCGACGGACAGCGCTGGCCCGGCGGACTCCAAGGTGGGCAACCCGTCGCAGGTGCGCTCTGCCGGCCAGCTCCAAGACCGAAGGGCCACGGTCAGCGTTCTTCATAAAATTCAAGAAGAATTTCAGTTCAAGGGCTGGAGAGATGGCTCAGCGGTTAAAAGCACTGACTGTTCTAACATAGGACCTGAGTTCGATTCCCAGCACCCACATGGCAGCTAACAACTGTCTCTAATTCCAAGATCTGACACCTTTATACAGTTATATATGCAGGCAAAACACCAATTCACACAAAAGAATTTCAGTTCAAAATTGAAAAAGAATTTTAAAAAGTAAACATAGATTGGGGCCAACGCTCTTGCGATGTAAGCCTGCTGATATGAGTTTGCTTCTCGCCTGTGGCTTTCCATCTGTAATTCCCCCATCCCACCCCCGACCCTGGCTTCTATTGTAAGGAAGTAAAGACTGGAGAATTAGTTCACAAGTTCCAGAGCTAGCTGGCCTAGAATAGTAGCAAGCGGTGAACAGGAGAATTATGTCTTAACAAGGTGGAAGAATTGAACTGACTTCTGAAAGTTGTCCTCTGACCTCCACATACCATAGGCACGTGTATTGCAGTCACACATATATTTTAGAACAGTTTTTACCTGTCTGTGCAGACTTCCTGAATATACAGTCAGATGATACATACAATGAAGGGCTGGATGGAAAGCTGACTCAGCAGTTCTGAGCACTTACTGCTGGTTCCAGTTCCAATACCAGCACCAACATGATATGACTTACAACTGTAACTCTGGTTTCAGGGGATCCTACACCTTATGACCTCCACAGGCAACAGGCACACATGTGATCATAGACATACACAACCGGCAAAGCGTCCTTGTGTAACAGGCTTTTTCTTTTGGGTCACTAATCAGCTCCCACCCACATCACGGCACAGAGTCGTATTATTAGATTTGAATGCTCTCTGGCCTAGCTTAGGCACTTTCGGGCTAGCTCTTAACTTAAATAAACCTGTTCATCTTTTGTCTAGGAGCTTGTTACCTTTCTTACTTCTCTGTATCTTGCTTTCACTGCTTCTCTGTGGCTGGCTGGCCTCTGCCTGGCTTTGTGCCCTAGGTATCACCCACATTCCCCTCTCTCATTCTTCAACATATCTTTACATAAAATGCAGCATAAACAAAAACAACACATCTTTACACAGTTAAAGTAACATTCTGCAGCATAAACAAATGTAATGCATCTTTGCCTAGTTAAAATAATATTTCACAACACCTTTCAGACATAAAATAAATCCTTTGTTTTTTTGAGACTGAGTTTCGCCATGCAAATGCTGTGGCTGTCCTGGAACTTACTTTATAGACCAAGGCCTTGTCCTAAAAAAAGATACTAAGAGCTGGGCTATGGTGCATACCTTTAATCCCAGCATCAGGAGGCAAAGGGTCGATCTTTGTGAGTTCAAGGCCAGCCTGGTCTATAAAGCTAGTTCCAGGACAGCCAGGGCTACACAGAAAAATCCCGTCTTGAAAAAGCAAAAAGAGCTCTCTCCTCCAGCCGAGCAAGATGCCTAAGGGGAAGAAGGCCAAGGGGAAGAAGGTGGCCCCGGCCCCCGCCGTGGTGAAGAAGCAGGAGACCAAGAAGGTGGTGAATCCTCTGTTTGAGAAAAGGCCTAAGAACTTCGGCATCGGGCAGGACATCCAGCCCAAAAGAGATCTCACACGCTTCGTCAAATGGCCTCG
>PVIH01023877.1:0-23907 GCA_004025045.1 Sigmodon hispidus
TACAGGGATGGAAAAAAAATTCAGAGGGAAAGCTGAACACAAAGAAAATATATGTGTAGTAATCTTATTTGCATTTCCACCCTTGATAAGCCATGCTTATGATTATTATCCTCTGTATAGTTATTGTTAACTCTTCGGCATTTTTAAATTCTTTTTACTGTTTTTTTGATAAATACAAAATAAAGAAGGAAAAAAATAATACAGTTAAAGATGATTAGTAAAAGCACATACTTTTAAAACATTTACCTTTAATTGATTTTTATGTTAGTATGAAAGTCATGGATTTCATCATGACGTCTTCAGACACATTTGTGAATATATTTATTTATCATCACAGTTGGGTTTTTTTATGCCTTTTTGCCTTCTACTTGCTCTTTCATTTTCTTCCCACAGAGGCTCCTTTAGAATCATATGCATTCTGCTATTCTCTTTATCATTTTCTCTCTCATGATGTTATTTATAGGTTTATGACGTCCACCCAAATAGATTTAAAACCCCATTTATGTAATCTGTCTTTATGTGTCTGGTTTATTTTATTTACAAATAAATTTCAATTATAATAATTTCCCTACAATGTCATGATTTAATTTATGTATAGTTTCATAAAATATAGTACGTATGTATCATATTTTCTTTGTGTATTCAACCATCTCAAAGTCTCTGGTTCCATTACATAGCTATTATGAATAGGTGAACAATAGACATGATATACAAGAGAAAGGGATTTGTAAAAGCTGATATGCTGTTTTGAAGACATGAACATATTGGAAAACATTTAGCAAAATGAAGAAGGTATTGTATTCAGACAGACAGATACAATTGGAAATGAATTCTGGCTGACAACTGAAGCTATAGAAATAAAAGGGATTATGACATTTTATAAATTCTCTCTCTCTCTCTCTCTCTCTCTCTCTCTCTCTCTCTCTCACACACACACACACACACACACACAAAGAACAAGTTACTTTCAGCAGTTATGAGTAAATTACTAGAATCCTCAACTTTACCTAAGCTAAATAATAATAAAGCAGGAAATTTTCATTGACAGATTAGTAAGGACATTTAATCAATAATAATAATAATCATAATAATAAAGTCTCTCAAAAAATAAAATTCCAGGAAATTTTTTGATAAACTTTATTTATAATTTAATGCCAAAACTCAATTCATTTTCAATAAATGCGAACATTTTAAGACTCATTTTAAGAGAATACTATTATCTGTGCTAATGCTGAGAAAGACCTGAAAGGAAAAGCATTGAGTGGTCTACTCAATTCCTTGCAAATAAGAACCAAGGCAGAACTGTCACCCAAAAAGAAACATGTATCAAAACTAAGTGGAATTTATTACTTCCCTTCTTGGAATCAAACATGGTTGACTTTATCTAATAAGATGGATGTTAAGCCAGACTGGACTATATGATGTGACTCTGTCTCAGAAACTGCTCAATGAATCAAAAATATTAATATGTTGCTTTACTTTACCACAATCAAATAATTACAATGCTGTGATAATTTCAATAGATGAAAGAAATACATTTGACATTATTTAACACTTGTTTGTTTAAAAAATAGGGAAAGCCTTCACAAACATGATACAAATATGTTACATAACAAAACCAGGCCTATCAAGACCACAGCAGGCATTATGTTCAATAACCATAAAGCAAAACACATTTAATCTATGATCATGAATGTGTCAAGACCCCCTGACCTAAGTTGGTTTCACTCAATGTCATACTAGCTCTCCTTATCAGAAGCATTGATCAAACAGACATATAGTCTTCATGTCAGGAATGAAGAATTTGAAATGTCTGTGTTTTTAGACCAAAAGATTTAATACACTGAGCACCCTAAAAACTCTGTAAAGAAGCCCTAACATTTGAAAAAAATGAACAAATATAATCATTTTAAACTATAAAAGCAATATATACTGGTCAGGTATGTTTCGGCATATGACAGAAAAATTTTAAATTACTAAAAATGATATTAAGAAGATGGACACATCAAAGAGTAAGCTGAGAGATTTAAAGAGTAAAATGCTTAGAAGTATAGAATTAACCAAAGAATTGGATAAATTTAGTGAATAAATGTATTCAATGAAATAATAAAATGTAGGGTTTTTTAAGGTCTTAAGTTTGTCTGTTAAAGCAATCATATCACAAAACCACATTTTAGAATTAATATGATCTATATTAAAATCAACTTTTAATATGGTAAACAGACAATAAATTCTTGTTATTATCACTCATTGATAACAAAAACAAAATACAACAAAAGACAAAATTTTGTAAACAAGATAATATAAAGAAAGACAAAATCATTTATCAATTTATATTTGACAATAATTTTGTAAACATTTTGAAAACAGATGCTGACAACTGGGTGTTTCTATGGTAGTGCTAGAAAAATCAAACTGCCAAAATTATACAACGGTTTGAAAATTTAACTAGTTATTTTTGATACCTTTATTTTAACATTAAACTCTAAAAGAAGCCCTTACTATTTTGAAATGATGAAATAAAATGATATTTTAAATGTGTGAGAGAACACATATGTTGAATTTACATATATTAACCTATTTTATATAAATTGTTTTTTATTCAGCACACACAGTCAAAACTAGAATTCCATTGTATATTGTTTTATTATTTCACATTTATTTGTTATTTTTTTCTTTAATCAAGACATTTATTAGAAATAAATGAAAAACAATTGTTGTATATCTCACATAAACATCATCCTTAATTTAAATAAAATGTAAAAGTGCTACATATTCTTATTTTTATTATTATTTGGTGATTTCATTTCATATCTTGGGGGGCAAAATCAGATGAAATGTCAAGAAAAATAATTTGAGGATCTCATGCATCAATAATAATGCGGTGGATATTAGTAGCATGTGGTATGTACCACAAATGTTCTTTATCTCCTAATAGTCACATTCTTCTGTGAATCTTCCATTGAACAAACCTAGATTGGGTGTGTAGCTAGATGGGCTGAAGCAAACAGGATGAAGTACAATTTCTAAGACTGGGTTGTTAAAAGGCCTGTGTGCAGTCACGCGCATTTTTTTCTTGCTCTCTTCCTCAGTTGTTAAGAAGGCACACAGCTGTCATGTTTGGATCAGGGCTGTGAATAGGCCTTAAAGGAAAAGAACTAAGGCAGATAACTAATAACTAGATAGTGAACAAATGTAAGGTTTAGGTCAGTGGAGTCCTCAGGGAACACTGCTGTTCAAACTCATGCAGCACTACAGCACTCTGATTCTGAGATTCACAGTACTTAGGTAAACCAATCAGGTTCCAGAATAACTGATATCAAATAAGGAGTAATTACTGTTTAAACAAGGAAGTCCTAAATTGTGTGTGTGTGTGTGTGTGTATGTTTCTGTGTGTGAATGTGCATGTGTGTATGGGAAACCTAGAATAAATTTTTGAGACAGCATCTCCATGTTCTACACTGGGATCAAATAGACTCTGTAGATCAGGATATCCTAGAACTCATAAACATAACACCAAGCCACTCCAATGCCATGATTACAGGCATGTGCCATTATTTCTGAATATCATTTTACATATAGGAACATCATTATCTTTTTCCCTTAATAATTTGTAAAATCTAGCAGCATTTTTAAAGACTAGTGTGCCACTTAAAAGTTAATTTAGATATAAATAGACTAGATTCTATCATTTACCTAGACTAGTTAATTTTGATTTTTGTTAAATATATATATATGTATATATATACACTCTGACAATATAAATTCATTACATATATGAAGACATTACTTAAATAGAAAAGACACATAAAAACCAGAGCTTTTCTATTTTATACCATAGTAACACTGTTGGAAATAGATTGTTAGGAAATAAAAATTCTGTAAATGTGATGATTATTGCTTTTATGTAAATTTAAAATAGTACTTTCTATTTACTAACCACTATAAATACATGTAAATAATCTGTACACACACATGATGATATTGGTGTGAATAGAAAAAAATCAATAAGAATGTTTTGTGGGCATATTACACTCACAAGTTTCAGAGTTCAAATATAATCTCCATTGGTACTTGAACATTTCAATATGACAGGAGAATGAGCCTAAGGGGTGTAATGGATCACAGAGGTAGAAGTATTAGAAGTAGAATTAGCATCTTTGCAAGAAGAGGTTAGAGATCTAGGTCTTTATTTGTCATCTCATAGCTGCTCAATGAAAAGTTGACAGTTTGCAAGTTAGAGAAGGACCTTTTCAAAAGCAACCACTCTGACTGACTGACATGGGGATTCAAGTCTTTATCATTGTGGGGCACTTGTTTGTTTATAAACATTTAGTCCATGGAAATTTTTTGTCTTAAACAAAAATAAATATCTTTTAAGGCTTTTGAAGACAGTTAAAGTGTTTTATACTTTCATATATTATTCTGAACACTAATGTTTAGATATAAATGTAGATATAAATAGATATTTATCTGATCATTATGACTGAAACAAACAAATCACTTTACTATTAGACAAAGCTTTATAATGGACCCACTTAACTATTATTTGGCTTAGACTGTATTCCCTAAATTTCCATAAAATCCATAACAGGCAACATCATTGTAGGTTCCAATTGAAATTATTCTTATAAAGATTTAAACAATGACCCAATCAATAAGACATAAATATTAAAATTATATGTGCAAAATGAAAAGCTTAATATAAAGCAAGTATGAAAAAACTCCAGGGAAAGAGTAAACCAATAATTAAAATTAGCAACAAAGAAAGTCTCCTTTCAGCATTTGATAGATTTTAAAAGATATGATCAAAAATGAGATAAAGAAATAAGTCACAGATACAGTCAAACAAAGAGTTGTCCTAGGAACATTCCTTTCAACATTCAAATAACAAGCATATTTTGAGCACCCAAGGAGTATTCTACACTATAGATGACATCTTAAAGAAACTGACAGACCTTAAATTTCACAGTATATGGAAGCTTGCCAAAACAAGCGGCAAGAGCAAAATTCTCTAAATATGCACCAACACACAATTAATTTATGGATAATGTATAGATCCAAAGTAAATCCACAAAAGAAATTAATCAAACAACTGATAGCAAATATTAAACTATATGTATCACTCTTCTAGAATAATCCTGAAATTTTTACCTGCAAAAGAATTATTTTTAAACAAGAAAATATATAAAATCAACAATCTGTGCTTTATTCTCAGAAAAGCCAATGAGTATAAATCAAATACAAAGCAACTAGAAGAGAGAAAATAATACGACAAAAGGAGAAAAGCAAAGAAGTTAAAGAGAAGATAGTAACAGATACCACTTTAAGGAAGAGTTGAGTTTTTAAATAAATCCATGAAACTTTAAATCTCAGGAACATAGATGCAGGTAGAGAGAAGTCTTGAATCACCAGCTATTAAATAAGAAAGAATATTCATAGCCTACTTTGCATGCACGAGAAAGGTAATGAGTAAGGAGTGATCACCAGGAGTAATCTTAAACCCAAATGCTGTACAATTTAGAAGCACTACTCACACACAACTATAACTCAACAAGGAAAAATGTATACTAGGAATAGTCCCAAAACTACTAAAGAAATTGATTTTTTTCAATTAAAAGCTCATCAAATAAAGAAATCTTCCTGCACGATGACTTCACATGAGAATAGTACAAAATAATTAACACTTTTTAAAATAAAAAATTAGAAAAAAGAAATTCTTTCCTCTTCATCTACTCATTTGGTGTGACAAATGCCAGTGTATACTCTGTAACAAAGAAAATTGTACACTGTTACATAGTCACACAATATTAAATATCTTCTTACATATGTTTGAACCACCAACATCATAAACCACATTTAATGTAATCTACATAGGATAGTCTGCTGTAAATCTAGGTATGTATAGTTTAGTGCTCCTGGACCCTAACTTCTAGAATGCAGCTAGGCTAAATATCATTGTCAATTGAATGCAGTGCTACAATTTTTGTACATGATCATAAAAAATAAATTAAAAGACATAGGTAGAGGGATTTTAAACTTTTGTAATCTTTCTTTTTGAAGACTACTGTTAGAGTACATTTCATTATGTGTCAAAAGACAATTTCTCTTGATTTTATGCACAGAAATGCTTAGAGTATTATCAACTTGACTTCAGTAATCAAAATGTGAAAGAGAGGTTTACACAAGAAACTATGGTGTTTTACTGTAGGTGTAGGGGATTTTTTTGTTTGTTTCTTTGTTTAAATACATAAAAATGCAATGAAATATCTCAGAGGCACTTGTTAGCAAGCCTCCCTACTGGAGTTGAGGCTTTGGGAACCAATTAGTGTATGGAAAGAACCAACTCTTCAAGATTGTTCTCTGATGTTTACACTTACCTGATGCCAAGTGTATTTTCACTCCACACACACACACACACCAACAAAATAAATAGATTATATGTATGTATGTGTATATATTGAGATTTGTATAATAAATTTGAATAAGAAGAAAAATTGTAAATGCATACAAAGTGGAAGAAATCTTTACTCAATAAAATCCAAAAATATTTGATAATTATTTAGAACCGATGCAGAATAGGAAAGAATGTCTTTCTATGGATTAAATTAAAATATGTCCTAAATTTGTTTTCTATTGAAGTTTCAATGTCTTAGTTGAGTTTGTGATAAAAATATTAATATGAAGCAAAACAGAATAGTCACAAAGGCAGACCACATTTTCAAACATCTGAAAAAGCTGAAATTATGAAGTATATGCTAGTTCTCTTGGAATAATAAAATTAAACTAGAAAACAATGCAGCAAGGCAATAAAAAATTTCTAAATATGCACCAACATGAACTATCTTTATGAAAATCAACTTGAGGAGGAAAGAGTTAATTTGGCTTATACTTCTTTATTACCATCTTTAGAAGAAGTCAGAACAGGAACACAAGGTAAATACCTGAAGACAGAATTCAAAGCATAGCCTGAGAAGGAATGCTGCTTACTGACTTGCTCAATCTAGCTTTCAGTTTCCTTTTATACAAGGGTCCCATGCCCACCTACCCAGATTAAAACCTCCCACAGTGGATTGACCCTTCCTACATCAATTAACAATCAAAAAATATTTGATACACATGTCTACGGGCCAAATTGATAGAGGAAATTTCTATATTGCAGTATTATTTTTCTCCTGAGGTGTGTCAGTTGACAAAAGAGAACAACAATCATAATTAAGTAACCCACAATATCCCAGAACATTACTGTATGTTGAGACAATATCTGTGAAGACAAGCTGTAGCTAATATAAGGTCACTGACATTTGGGCTGGTGGGTAACAAGTAGAGTCTTAAACTGTTTACACACAGAAACTCACAGGGAGGAACCCTGTGTAAACATGCAGTGTGTTTTGCAGGAGAGTACTTGTAGATATGCTTCAACTATGGTAGAAACTTGCCTCAGTGATCAGCTGAGAAGGAGAAAATGTATATTTTAGCTCACAAATTCAGTGTTTCCAGTTCATGGTCGATAGGGACTTTACTTTTATGACTACAATGTGGCTTTGCAATGAAGAAAAGTGATTTCAGAGGTAAAGCATCTTCTCCTGGAATCTGGAAAGCATACAGTTTGTAGTGAAGAAGAGAAAAAAAAAGGAGATAGGATCCCAGTAGCATCTTTAGGACATTCTTCTACAGATTCCACTCACTATCCATTATAACATACATTGAAGATACCATGTTGATACCTGAGTATCTGAGGAAGATTCCTTATCCAAATTATATGAATGACTAATTGCCCCTGAAGGAAAACAGAATATACCATTTAGATTGTTTTATATAATTCTCTACTCTAGGATATTAAGGGCAAGAATTTTTGATGTGTTCACTCTACAATATTTTGTTATGATTCTTCTTACAAAAGGGCATGTTTCCTCAGCTCTAGGAACTTGCAAAAGACAAGATCACAGGTCTACTCCTCTGGTGAAAAACATCAATAATTTTCCACTAAATTTAGAAGCAAGAGAGAAGTAACATACTCTAAAATTTATACTACACATCCTGAAACTAGTCAGCATTATAAGAGCAAAAAGAAAAATTGAAGACAGAAAAGTTAGGAAAAGTAAGAGGCATATTTCTTGTACCAGCCATACAACCATTGTCCTAAAATTTGTCCTACTTATGGGATGTGCTGTGATAAAGATGACATAGATATTGTGGGAGGGGCCAACAAATGACTAGTCCAGCCTGAAACCCATGCCAAGAGATTGAATCCACCCCTGATACTGTTTGGAGTGCAGGACCCACAAGCTAGATGGCCCTGAGGCCTAGGATAGACCAAAGAGGACTGGATGGAAAAATGTCAATGTAATGATGCCTAACGATATTTTGCTTTGTTCAAAGGTTGGTGCATATCCCAGTAGTTATCAGAGAGGCTTCATCCAGCAAATGGTGAAAACAGATGCACAGATCCACAGTCAAATATTAGGCAAAACTTGGAGAATCTTGCTAAAGAAAGAGAAAAAAATTAGGAGCCCCATGGGTCGAGGAAACTACAAAAAATAATAAATTAAGCTGGGCTCCTAAGAGCTCCCAGAAACTGAACTGCTGACCAAAGTGCCTTCATGGGACTGACATAGACCCTCTGATTATATCTAATGGTTGTACAACTTAGTATTCTTATGGGACTTTTAATAGTAAGTGTCGGGGCTGTCTCTTATGCTTCGGCTGGTTCCTGGGAACTTATTCCTCATACTGGGCTGTATTGTAAAGCCTCAATGCAAAGAAAATTACTTAATGTTACTGCAACTTTATATACCATGTATTATTAAAACCCATGGGAAGCCTGCCCTTTTCTGAACAGAAACAGAGGAGGAATGAATGGGAGAGGATTCAGTGGGGAGGTGGGGGAAGTAAATTAGAGGAGAGGAGGAGGGGTAAACTGCAGACTGGTGTAAAATAAACTAATTAATTAAAAAAAGGAAATAATTAAGCTGTACACTTCTGAGAGTACCAAGAACAATGACAAAATCTTCTTAAAACATAAAGATGGATTTTAATGATTTTAAGATAAATTATGTTTTATATGTTGAAAAGGCATCAGTGATAAGTAAGGTGAAATAGTCATTAATGTGTGTATGTTATGTTTACATCATAATGTGCATGCAAACTAGTTATAGTCAATTATAAGGAAGAATGTAATACTGCCATTTGTAACAACATGGTAGTACGTGGATTTTTAACTTTAGTACAACATCCTGCCCAACACATAAGATACATTCTTGTTCATCAGTAGCAGCTACAGATGGCTATACACAGAAGGAGGCAAAGAGTGGTCCCTAGAGAGTACAGGGATGAGGAAGGAGGCAGATTGAATTCTGTTAACAGGTACCAAAATATATTTAGATGGCAAGATAGTTTAACTATTCTACAGCAGGCCATCATAACTCTAGTCTATTAAAATTTATGATATATTTCAAAATTTCTGGAAATGTAGAATCCATAATTTTCTGAAATACAAAAATGGCAAAAGTTTGAGGAGATGCAAATGTTAGCTACCTATAATTGTCCATTGTCCATTTTGTATTTATGCACCAAATGATTGTTTTGTGAGCAATAAATAAGGAAGAATATTTTATCAATACATTTTATATTATCCATTTACAATATAAAACATAAAACACAAATAATTAGTGTTCATTAAAGTGGTGAAATCTGAGTAGTGACAATAACTGTTTTCGTACAAATTCCGGAGTTGTAATATTACACTGTGAAAGACTACCAAATTGGTGGAAACTGCAAAAAGTTACACAAAACTTTACAGGTACTTTTTCTAATTACATGTTAGCATTCTGCCAGGTGTAAGATGGAATTTCAGAGTTGTTTTGATTTGCGTTTTCCTGAATGCTAAGGATGATGAACATTTTTTAATGTTTCTTGACTAATTGAAATTTCTTTTTTTTAACATGGATAAAAATATGACTTTATTCATTATAAAAAACTATAGAAACCACTAAACAAAGATATACCTGATATAAAATATTATGTAGTCATTAGTACCTAGGTAGATCATTTTCCCCTCAGTACTCTTCATAATCATCACTCTCCTTTCTAGTCCTCCAAACAGCAGGCACACAAGCATGGCAGAGCTTTTGTAGCCTGTTTCATGTGGAAGCCTCTCCTCTGCAATGCCTGTATCAGGATTCATTCTCTAATAATGGCATTGCCTCCTAGGTCTTCTCTTCTGATCTCATATGAACTAGCTCTGCCCTACTCTTTGCCACATTATTCTGTGGTGCTTATTTAATATTTCTTTTTATTATTTTTTATAAAAATGTTTGGGGAGAGTGATGACTAATGTGTATATTCATTAAGTATGTTCAAATTGGGGTAGTGATGTTTCTTTCTGTCTCATTAGAAATGAGAATATTAGAGAATATCATTTCCCATTCTATAGGCTGCCATTTTATTCTATGGATGGCAACCTTTGCCTTACAGAAGCTTTTCAGTTTGATGAGGTTCCATGTATTGTTAGTCTTAGTAACCACATTATTTGTTTTCTTTTTTATCTATTTATATATTCATGAAGTTGTCTCCTGTAGCACTGAAATCCTCAAAGGGATTTCAAGCTCTGTTTTCTGTCAGGTTCAGTGTACCCAAATTTACGTTGAGGTGTTTAATCCACTTGAACTTGATCTTTGAGCAGGGTGATATATATGGACTTATTTATACTCTTTTATATGTCTACATTCAGGGATACCAACCCAACCACATAAACTTCACCTACAATATTTCCTGATTATAAGATGTGCTGGGGTAAGGGTGGCACAGAGACTGGAGAGTGGGCAACAAATGACTGGTCCAGACCTAGACCAATGCCATGGAGGTTAGCCCACCCCTGACACTGTTTGGAGCACCAGGACCCAGAGACTAGATGGCTCTGAGACCTACTATAGAATGAAACACAGTGGAGAAAAATTCTATGTCAATGCTTAATGACATTCTTTGATAGTCATAAGTTGGTACCTAACCCATTTGTCATCAGGAAGCCTTAATCCAGCAACTGTTGGAAATAGCAACAGAGACCACAGCCAAACATTAGGCTGAGCACAGACAATCCCACTGAAGAGAGGGAGAAAGGATTGTGGGAGGCAGAATGTCAAGAAGATCATCAGAAAACCCACAGAAACAACCTGTCTTCATAGAGACTTAGAGTGACTGGACTGAAAAAACAGGGAGCCTACACAAGACTTACCTAGGCACACTGCATATGTGTCAACAGTTTTGCCCCTTGGTCTTTTTGTTGAATGAGAAAACGGACTGTCTCTAACTCTTTGCTAGTATTTAGAACCTTCTTCCTCATACTGGGCTGCCTTACCCACTCTCAATACTAGCAGGGGTGCTTAATCTTATTGAATCTTGATATGCTATGTTTTATTGATACCATGAGAGGCATAATCTTTTCTGAATTGAAATTGAGGGCAGAAGTGCTGAGGTGAGGAGAGGGACTGGGAGCAAAGGAGGCAGATAAAACTGCAGTCTGTATATAAAATAAGTAAATACATAAATATTAAATGAATGAAATAAAAAAAGAGAGCAGGGAGGGATGGAGGGAGGAAGAAAGAAAGAAAGAAAGAAAGAGAGAGAGAGAGAAAAGATAGCTCTTATCATGGACCCCCTGGCAACCACAATAAAATACCTGGGGTTTAGACATTCCACAAATTTTCTGGTACCCTTACTATAAACTCTTCAGTGTAAAACATAGCCATTCCTTGGGACTCTTGATATAACATTCTGTTGATAAAATTCTTATATCTTGTTTGTTAGTTCTGTAACAGAAATCAGTCCATAACAGGTAGATATGAAAAGGAAATGATTATATGTTAATTTATGATTAATTTAAAATAATAGTTTTAAAAATCCTTAGCAAGAATCACAACTTGATGACCATGATCTTGTTTGTTATTTACTATGCAACACATTTACTGGCAAGCCTTTAAAATATCCTCTTTTGTTACTTGGAGATATCTATGATATGGGTTCTCTATATGAATTCCTATGTCACAAATAAGAATACTATTTCAAATATAGTGAGATTTGTCTAAGATAATACAGCTTCCTATTAAAGGAGAGACTTCAGGTAATATACATTGAGGAGAGCTAAGATTATTGTCCTTCCTTTAATTAGAAACAAAGTTTATATTGCACTTTTTATATTTCTAATTTACCTTATAAGAGTTAATAAGTATATAAATATACTTGAACTGAGTCCAACCTTTAAACCACTAAAATTTTATTTTCTGGGTGTATGAATATAATGTTGCAAGGAAAGGCACATTTTTTTCAAATCATATAATTTGGAAGACTGAATTAAAATCTAAGCTTCAGCTTTTAGAAGTGGTGTTGCCTTTATCTTTTACATTATCTCTTACATATCAGATGTCTCAAGCAAATTCTTGGCATCACAGTTAATTTATGACTGACATTTTTAATGAGTTTCTGAAATGCCAATATTTTGTGTTGTTGATAAAACTATCCATATGTTTTACATTTCAGACACTCAGGCAGCTGAATTGACATTCTGTTGTGAAATGTTAACTTACTAATATGATTCCAAATCCAGGCAGTGGGCTAACCCAGCTCTTAAAGAGCACAGAATGTGTTCAGGATTTCATTTAGGTTCTCAGATGAGATTTGGAGTTTTATAAGTATCTGGAATATATAAATACAAATGTCACTAACAAATTAAACTCTATCAAAAATAAAAGACTTTATGCAGAAAACTTTGTATTATTTGATAGCATGTAGTTTGTATAATATGGTATTGTAGCATGAGAAATTCTAATGCTCAAAACATGAATCTTCCTGCATAGCTCAGCTATTTGATCTCAGGAGGCTGAGATCTTCAGTCACCTCTATCATACTACTTACCAATATTTACAGCAGTGTTTGTACATGGTAAGGTTGCTGTATAAGCAAAGAATACAGATGAAAAACCATTTTAGAGATATCATGAATCATCAAATTAAGTATTTAGACAATTACTGTATACAGATTTCAAAATTTCGGTTTATTTGAACTATATCCCAGAAAACATAAATTCTATATAGTACTTTATTCTGTTATAAATTTTGCTGCAAGTGAATGTTTAATATCAGTATCACTCATTCATCTAATTTTTCAGAGCCAATAATATATAATGACTATATTCTTTCTCTACATTTTTTAAGTTGGTAGCTTGGATCATATTTAGCATAAGAGAAGTAAGTTAATTTTAAAGATATTACTTGCAAATACTTAAAAACTTTCTTCAACTCAAATCTTTTTTCATCAGGTGTCTTTCTTACAGAATAAAAACACACAAGTTTATTCTTTTTTGTATGATTCTTATTGATATCCAAGAATTTGCACAAATGAGGATATTTTTATAAGACATAAATAAAAATATGGCAACAATGTAGAAACACCATTTTATTAAGAAAAAAAAAGTCTTATTTAAAAGTCACTACATTCCAGGGCTTTAATCATAAAGGAGTGCTGGATTTTGTCAAAGGCTTTTTCAGCATCTAAGGATATGATCATGTGGTTTTGTTCCTTTAGTTTCTTTATATGATGGATAACATTTACGGTTTTTCGTATGTTAAACCAGCCCTGCATTTCTGGGATGAAGCCTACTTGGTCGTGGTGGATGATATCTTTCATACATTGTTGTATACGGTTTGCCAAAATTTTCAAATCAATATTAATGAAAGAAATTTGTCTATAATTCTCCTTCTTTGTTGTGTCTTTGAGTAGCTTGGGCATTAGGGTAATTATGGCCTCATAAAAGAAATTTGGCAATATTCCTTCAGATTCTACTGTGAAATAGTTTGAGGAGTAATGGTAGTAATTCTTCTTTGAAGGTCTGGTAGAATTCAGCACTAAAACCATCTGGACCAGGGCTTTTATTTTTGGGGAGGTTTTTAATGACAGCTTCAATTTCCTTAAAGATTATAGGCCTGTTTAGATAACTGATCTGATCTTCATTTAATTTTGGTAGATGGTACCTGTCCAGAAAGCTGTCCATTTCTTCTAGGTTTTCCATTTATGTGGAATACAGATTTTCAAAATACGATCTAATAATTCTCTATATTTCCTGGGGGGCTGTTGTTATGTTCCCCTTTTCATTTCTGATTTTGTTGATTTGAACACCCTCTCTCTGTTTTTTTGATTAGGTTGGCTAAGGGCTTATCTATCTTGTTGACTTTCTCAAAGAACTAACTCTTAGATTCGTTGATTCTTTGTATTGTTCTTTTAGTTTCAATTGTATTGATTTCAGCTATAAGTTTGATTATTTCCTGCCATCTACTCCTTCTAGGTGAGTTAGCTACTAATTGTTCTAAAGCTTTCAGCTGAGCTGTTAGGTCTCTAGTGTGGGATTTCTCTAGGTTATTCATATAGGCATCTAGCATTATGAATTTTCCTCTTAAGACTGCTTTCATTGTGTCCCACAAGTTTGGATACGTTGTGGATTCATTTTCATTAAATTCTAGGAAGACTTTGATTTCTTTCTTAATTTCTTCCTTGACCAAGAGATGGTTCAGCTGAGTGATGTTTACTTTCCATGATTTGGTAGGCTTTCTTTGGGTTTTGATGTTGTTGAACTCTAACTATAACCCCTGGTGGTCTGATATGTTACGAGGGATTATTTGGAGAGATCAGGAATACAGGGAGAATACCTAAATATAATAAAAGCGATTTACAAGAAGTGGACAGGCAGTATCAAACTTAATGGAGAAAAATTTAAAGCAATCCCACTAAAATCAGGAACTAGACAAGGATGTCCTCTCTCCCCTTATCTATTTAATATAGTTCTCGAAGTTTTAGCTAAAGCAATAAGGGAACAAAAAGAGATTAAGGGGATACAAATTGGAAAAGAAGAAGTGAAACAATCTCTATTTGCAGATGATATGATTGTATATAGAAGTGACCCACAAAATTTTTCCAAGGAACTGCTACAGCTGATAAACACCTTCAGCAATGTAGCAGGATACAAGATTAACTCAAAAAAATCAGTAGTCCTCTTATACACTAAAGATAGACGGCCTGAAAAAGAAATAAGAAGAACATGACCTTTTATAATAGCTGCAAATAGTATTAAATACCTTGGAGTAACTATAACCAAAGAAGTAACAGAACTATTTGACAAAAATTTTAAATCACTGAAGAAAGAAATTGAAGAGGACATCAGAAAATGAAAAGCTCTCCCATGTTCCCAGATAGGTAGCATCGACATAGTAAAAATGGTAATTCTACCAAAGGCAATCTACAGATTCAATGCACTGCCCATCAAAATCCCAACACAATATTTCTTGGACCTTGAAAAACAATACTCAATTTCATTTGGAATAACAGGAAAGCTAGGATTGCCAAAACAATTTTACTCAACAAAAGAACCTCAGGAGGTATCACCATCCCTGACTTCAAGCTATACTGTAGCGCTACAGTATTAAAAACAGCCTGGTACTGGCATACAAACAGACTTGTGGATCAATGGAATAGAATTGAGGATCCAGACATTAACCCAAAAACCTATGAACATCTGATCTTTGACAAAGAATTCCAAAACATTCAATGGAAAAAATATAGTATATTTAATAAATGGTGTTGGCATAGCTGGATGGAAGTGTGTAGAAAAATGCAAATAGATCTGAGCCTGTCACCCTGCACCAAACTCAAATCCAAGTGGATCAAAGATCTCAGCTTAAACACAGTCATTTTGAATTTGATAGAAAAGAAACTCCAAAGGTATTAGCTCAACTATGTTCATAGCAGCATTATTTGAAATAGCAAGAAACTGGAAACAACCTAGATATCCCTCAACTGAAGAATGGATTAACAAACTGTGGTACATCTACACAATGGAGTACTACTCAGCAGTAAGAAAAAATGATATCCTAAAATTTGCAGGCAAATGGATGGATTTGGAGAATATCCTTCTGAGCGAGGTATCACAAACTCAGAAAGATAAGCAGGGGATGTACTCACTCATTAGTGGTCTCTAAACAAACTAACAAGAAAAAAGCCAAGCATGCCCAAGCTGCAAACCACAACCACTGAACAGCTGGGGATCAGAAACACCCTGGACTGACCCTTCAGATGCCACTCCAACTATAGGAACGCCTGACTCACTCTTGAGGAATGGGGGACAAAACTGGATTTGCCAGGAGTGGAGACTGATCCAAGCATTATTGGGTCAGTGGGACCATAGGACTGTCTGCTGCCTGCCCAGGAAGGGAATGGGGAGTTGTGGAGAAGAAAAAAATGACCTGATGTGGCGGGAGGGGGAAGGGACCTTGAATAAGGATATACAGGGATGAAAAAGAAAAAATTCAGAGGGAAAGCTGAACACAAAGTAAATATATGTGTAGTAATCTTATTTGCATTATCACCCTTGATAAGTCATGCTTATGATTTTTATCTTCTTTATAGCTATTGTTAACTTATCAGCATTTTAAATTCATTTTACTGTTTTTCTTGATAAATACGAAATAAATAAAGAAGAAAAAAATAAAAATATAAAAGTCACTATATTCTATACCATTATCAACTTGGCATTGATTTCTATCAATCTAAACTGAAAATTTTGAAGCTTTTTTTAAACCTACCTTTTATGTAACCTAGAATTTGATCATACAAGGAAACAGATCAGGATTTAATAAAAGGAAAACAAAGCAATGTAAAATAAATACTTCCACATTCTTGTACATTATGTTTTGAGTTTGAAAATGCACATGAAAGTATTCCTGTTTCGCCAATGTACAAACAGAAGACAATACAACTAAAAACAGACATTACTTTTCAAAGTTCTCCATTAGATCATGTATTTTCTCCACTCATACATTCATATTATGTATAAGCATAGAATTTACTTTGCTTTGTGCAACTCATTAAAAGTTTAGATCATAGGTCCCATTTAGTGTTTTACTAATTTATTTATTCATCCATTCACTCATTCACATACAATATCCTTTGCCAAGCAACAGAAACAAATCAGTAGTGCTGGCTATCATCTAGAATTATTACTTGTTCCTTGACTTTGATTTTTACCTGTTCATAGTTATGAGAATTTAATTTTCATTTGTTTCATGCCCACTATACTGGCTAGTTTTATGTTAATGACACAAGCAAGAATTACCTGAATGTATGAAATGTCAATTGAGAAAATGCCTCCATGAGATCTGTCTATAAGTTATTTTATTAAACAATGATTGATGGGGTGTGAGTGTTGGTGGTATTATTTCTTGGCTTGTGCTCTGGGGTTCTATAAAAATTCTGCCTTTGAAAATCATTAGGAACAAGCCAGTACACAGCACCTATCCATGATCTCTTCATTAGCTCCTGCCTCCAGTACCTATTATATTTGTGTTATGACCAAGTATGTTGTCAATTTTAGAGAAAGTTCCATGGGGTACTGAGAAGAGGGTATATTCTCTTGTGTTTGGGTGACAAATTGTGTATATATCAAGATCATTTGAGTCATAACATCTGATAGATCCATTGTTTCTGTATTTAATTTCTTCCTGGCAGACCTATATATTGGTGAGAGTTGAGTGTCGAGGTCTCCTACTACTGATGTGTCAAAGGGAGTTGCTGAGGTTGGGGAAATGTGTAGGTTTGGGGAATAAAATGGGCTGATATTCTGCAGGGTCCAATGAGAAGTTGTTTGTGGGCAGGCCTGCGAACAAAGATCATTTCTACTGGTCTGTAACTTGAGGTGCAAGGGGGTTTGAAAGGCAAGGGTTGGGTTCTTGTGCCCAAGCTTAGAGGCTGGACAAACTGGCTGGGTGGGAGGGTGGATCCCTGACCTTATTTGATGGAACCCACAAGAGTTAATGAGTCATAAAGTTACAGAGGTGTAGGAAGGGATCATTGGGCTTGAAGAATGATATGGAGCTTTTAGGCTACAAGGTCTGATGTGGGGTGGTGGTGAGCAGGCCTGGTCACAGGGTTCCTGTCTGTTGTGCCCAGTTCCCAAGCCTAGAGGCTGGACTGACTGAGTAAAGGGGTGGAGTTACTCACCTCTTGTGATTAGAGTCCTCAGTGGTCTGTGTCTCAGAGAGCCACTAAGTTGGGAGGAAGGGTATCTGGCTGGAATATCTCAAAATGTGCTTGCTTTAAAAAATATTCTTTGTAAATTTTATTTCTCCAGAGAGAACTAATGTATTTATATGAATTACATTTAACTTGTGGATTTATTTTTATTAATTTATTTCACATAGCTTTTAAAATTTATAAATTTTATTTTTCTCTGTTCTGTCTATGCAAAATATAGTAAATATTTCCTGTTAGTATTTTTTGAATTCATTCTTGTGTCTTCAGCTTGGCAAGTGTCCCCCTTCAGCCCTTCACCTGTTTAATTTTACTTGTGCACCCTCATACACAGTTCTAGATCATCTTTTATGAGTAAAGTTTAAAATATCAAATACTTTTGAAGTAAAACAATGAATACATTTTTCATAAGTCTTGTAATCTAATTCTCCTTATTGCTGGCATTTTACAATATCAAATTATAATCTGAAGAACTAAAGAAACAAATTTGTCCACAGTTATTAACTGGTAATTTAATTTTAATTTTTAACTAACATTTGTCTTTCAGGATCACATTCTTTTAGCACATTTTCTCAGTAGAAGCCTGCTTCATTGAACACTAAGAATTCTCACACAATATATTACCCTATCTGAGCCAGAAATAATGAGGTATGTATTAAGTATTTAAGGACACAGTGATTACTCACTTTTGCACACACACACACACACACACACACACACACACACACACACACATATTATAAATGAAGCATTGATCATTCAATGCTATAACACCTCTTAAGAGGGGCCTTGGCAATCTGGAGGCTGGTTTTCTTAGTAACTCATAAGAGCTTTAAATAATTTTGGTCAAAGATATATAACTGTCAGTCTCCAGAAGTTTCTAGAGATTCATGGGTTTTGTCACTGTTACTAATGAGAAGCCAGTTTTTCTAGGAAAATGGTAAGCAGGACCATATGTATATAGGGGTATAGTTTGCTTGTTTTTTTTTTTTTTTTTTTTGCAAACTAGAGACATAAAGATTTAATGAACAACTTTGCCATAATTTATTAAGGAGACATGTTACAGTGCACATTTAAAGCACTGTGGTAGCCAGTTGCTGAGTCTTCTAGGGAGCAAGATCAGATACTGGACAGATTTGCTTCACTTATAGCCACCTCCTTTATTGAGGCCATTCGTCCTTATTTCATGCCAGATTTTCAGTAGAGGCTCTGTGTTTTTCCAAATGAGTTCATGATCATAAATGATGTACCATTTGGGAGAAAGACAAATAGTTCAATGTTTAAAAGATGTGACATGCAAACCCAAGCCTCATCATAGCACCAAGTGACACAAAAAACCTAGATGGCCCTCAACTGAAGAATGTATTAAAAAAATGTGCCATATACACAATGGAGTACGATTCAGCAGAAAAAAATGACATAATGAAATTTTCAGGCAAATGGATGAATCTGGAAAGTATCATTCTGAGTTAGGTAACATAGACACAGAAATAGAGACATGGTGAAGTTGTTTTTTAACTCAGAAAATCTTTCTAGCAATAACATGCATCATCAAATTCCAGCAAATGTTTTCTGTATAAAGGCCAGTGAGCCAATAGCTTCAGCAAGGCAGATCTCAAATACTCTTATAAACGTATTTTTTAATATGATAGGCATAGCTTGATTCATGATGACTTTTTGACAGTTCCCATCCTGAGATCAATTTGTTTCATTCTATTTCTAACTTCCTTAGCTCAATTCCTTCATTTAATGAAATTGACCCAGCACACTCTAGCTTCAAGTCCATTGGTTCTACTGCCTCATCTGAAGAACATCTTTCTTGGAAACTACAAGTCTTACATCATCACTTTCTCACATCTTAGGGAGGAGGCACTTGTCCTTCCAATCACAGTCACTTTCATATTCTATCATCTTCTTTCTTTGCTTTTAACAATATTCAAAGCAACATTATGTACTTTTCATGATGATTTGACCCTCTTCTATAAAAAGCAGACCACAATAATATTAGGTAGGAACACATTCTATTTACCGTTGATTTTGTAGTGCCAGCATATAATTGCTTCTCAATAAATATTATTGAATTAATAACATCACAATATTTGTGGTATAATAAATATCATTTATTGTAAATTGAAAACTACATAATGGTTTATTATTTGTATTAAGTGCTAGTTCTTTGACCAGAGCATCCATGTAAATGAATTATTGTTAGTTAAGCTAAATTTATTTCTAACTTATGCACAAAACCATAAAATATACATTTAACTGTTGGTTCCATGTATGTCTTTAGTTTTCTTTTTAGTCTTAAGACCCAAATGAAAATTTCCATAGTGGTATATAAAAACCTTTTAACAACAATCTGATTCAGATTCTACTGCAAATTGCATGTGGAAATAGGTTCATCTTTCTTACACTTTTTTTTGTAACAGACAACTCATGTGAATATTCTTATTTGGTATGGTATGGCTTTGTAGTATTTGCATATTAATAATGACTGAGAGTGGCATTTCTAATTACTCCAAAAGTACAGTTGCTTCACTAGCATACAACTGTCTCTTCATCAATAAAATGTGGTAGAGAGGCCATTAAAATAAAGAACTCAAGCAAATGATGGATGGGTTTGGCTATGTGAATCTTAGTTTAAAGAGACTGCGCTACACTTCTGTTTCAGCCTTTGCAGAATGCTGATAACAGCACTTCTTAAATAGAGTTCAAAAGGTTAATAAGTTTCAAACATTAAATAGCTTAGAGACATGGTGTACCATGAACATCAATAATTACTATTAGCTTATGGTCAGTTATCATCTTCATCATCATCATCAACTTAATAAAACATATGCTGAATACTTCCATTAAATTTTTTCCATCAACTATTTTTTATATTGCATAATATAGTACTGCTAGGATCCCTTCTTTAGCATTAAGATTACAATATTGGGGAGTCAGAAATGGCTTATGCAGTAAAGTTCTTGCCAAATAAACATGACTTTGAAGCCCCAAAATCCAAGTAAAATAAATGGCAGGCATGAAGGTAGCATCCTAAGTCTAAATGCTGTGATGATGAAGATAGGAAGATGTCCTAGGCTCTGTTGAACAGCCAGTCTAGCCACATGTGCACTGAGAAACACTGTACCAAAATGTTTGGTGGATAATGGAATAGGAAGAAACCTGACAATGACCTTCTTTCTTGACCTGTATTTATACAAACACACATGAGCAACCACAAATGAACACTGAAATGAAAATGTTCATACACATACATAAACACTCACACATTTACTCATGTATACAAATAAACACACTAATGTTAGTAAGTCATATATCTATGATTTATTCCCAATTATAAGGGAATTTAGGGGATTTTTTTAATATTACAATGTCATGCTTCTATGTGCTTGTTTGCATAATTAACATTATATTAGGCTTTCCATATATTTAAACAAAAGTTTTCTTGTACATTTAATGTAATCAAGACAATATGTCTCTTCTGGAGTTAAGCTCTTATATGTATCACACAATATTTCATGCCTGGCATTCTTTTACTGAGTTTCTGTATAAACTATGTTCTGGGTTGTTCAAGTAATTTTTCCCCACAGTATACAAAGAATAGAGGCTTGTCACACAAAAATTGTGATGTTTATGTGTCAAAATTTTATAAGGTATCAGCAAATTCTCAGTTGCTTGGTAATATTAAACATTATAAAAAACAAAATACACAAGGAAAGCAAACAATGAACTTATATATTTTTTTGTAAATCTTATTAAAAGTTATTGTAATGGAGACATACTTTATTTCTCTATATTGATTCTTTTATTGATTTATTACTTTCTAAAACATAGTTTTTTCCCTTGTTTTGTTGCTGTCAGGAGTTAGAAATGGTTTTAAAACTATAATTTGAAGAAGGTTTGCCTACAGTGTGGGAAATGATCATCTCTCTTGAAGTCTCCATATGTGAGAACATTTGTGTTACAGCATTATGTTGGTAATTAGAGATATTTGACCATAGGTGAGTCAGTGAGGTATCACAAGCAAGACTTTTTGGGTGTTTTGACTCTGGACACAGTTGGACTGTGACTGGAGCCTGCTGCTCACCATAGACTTAGAGATATAATTGCAAGTCCCCACTGTCTGCTTTCAGTCCTCTGTTCAAACTGTAGCCTTGAGAAATAATAATCAAATTGCTGGGCTTCATGGAAACCTGACTAGAAAGACCACAGTGTTCTCAAAGCACGAGGTGGGGTTGGGATGCTGGGAGGGGGAGTACTATACTGTCAACCAACAAATTATAGCAGCAGGTCATGTGCAGGATATTAATTTCATATTATATAACTTTCTACACATTTTTTTGTCAAGAATATCTTTATGCCTTTATATACAGTTCTTTATCAAATTCCAGTGCTGCCTCTTAACTTGCATTGTGACTTCTTGATAGTTTTAAGAGAAACAAGTTGACGTAAAAATTCAGAATATATTTTCCTGTCTCATACTAGAAGACCAATCCAGACTCCTATCAATATCATGTAGTGATGCAATGTCACTTTTAATCATGAGTATAATGAAAGAAAGAACTCATTCCCCCCCCCAGGTAAAAATTTAAAAAAAATAATAATTGTATCCTGAATTTAAGATAAAAGTTTTCCTTAACAATAACTTCATAAATAGACTTTATATATATTTTGATTCATGTACTGCATGATAATAGCATGTGATCACAAGAAATTTCAGATAATCAAGTTAAAGACTGTTTCGCAAAGGTACAGGGCTTGTCTAGCATGCACGAAATTCTGGGTTTCATTTTCAACAATAGAAAAAATAATTTCTCCCCAGCATAAATGAAAGCAAATCTTGAAAAGCAGTATCTTAATTATAAATGGTTCAAGCCCAGTATCTGAGAGGGCTTTTCTCTAGAGATTACAAATAGAGTGAAGTATATCCAATTAAGAAGCAGATTGACAAGAATTTTTCTTTAGTCTCACTGGCAACACTCAGATAACTCATTCAGAATTAGGGATTCAAGTACTCTTAATGACAGCAGGGCTCCACTTTCCTCTCATTTTGGCATTACTGTCTCTGCATACAGAAACACTAGGACTCTTGTCAATGTCTACATGCTTGTGTATGAATCCATTATCAGAAAAACATGGTACTGTTCATTTTTTTCTCTGCCTTCAATGAGATATTAAATATTTCTAAACATGTTTTTCTACAACTACAAATAGAAGAACAAAACCCAGTCCTTTGTATGAGTTCAGCAGTTGTAGAAAGTGATTTACCTTGGAAAATGTCCATATTTATATATGAACAAAGTAGACAAGGCAAATATAATTAAGGGAAAGCTGTGTAAATGTATCCTATAAAAGAATATTGTCACCTATAAGAAGATGGGGAAGATCACACAGACCCATACAAGAGCTTCCTAAAGATTAACATTTCCTCAAAAGCAATTACATATTTACTTTTGTAAATTATTATCCTTGAAAATTCAGCAAATTAGTTTGTTTGTCCACTTTTTCAACAAGATGATCATTCAATATAAATTGGAAAAATTAACAGCTGGGGAAAATTTCTTTTTTTTTCTTCCTTCTTTATTTTGTATTTATCAAAAAAAAAAACCACAGTAATAAGAATTTAAAATGTTGAAGAGTTAACAATAACTATACAGAGGATAAGAATCATAAGCATGGCTTATCAAGGGTGGAAATACAAATAAGATTGCTACACATATATTTTCTTTGTGTTCATCTTTCCCTCTGAATTTTTTTTCCATCCCTGTATATCCTTATTCAAGGTCTCTTCCCCCTCCCAACACATCTGGTCATTTTTCTTCTCTGAAACTC